>JBBPCZ010000019.1:5851738-5869046 GCA_037974445.1 Brycinus macrolepidotus | reverse complement strand
GGAATAGAAAAGGTTCTTCCCCAAACTGTGTCCACAAAGTTAGAAGCATGGTGTTGTCCAAAATGTCTTGGTATGCTTAAGCATTAAGATTTCCCTTCACTGGAAGTAGGGGGCCTAGCCAGGACTCTTACAAAGAGATGTGTCCTAATACTTTTGTCCATATAGTGCATGGTGCAGCTGGAAGTAAGGGGGGCACCTGAACTCAATAATTAAGAGGTGTGCCCGTATACTTTTGTCCATACAAAAGTATCTATCTACCTATCTCTCTATACATCTATCTATCTATCTACCTATCTATCTATCTATCTATCTACCTATCTATCTGCATAAATCAAAAATTGTGTTTATCAGTTATCCTTTTGACATTTTTGTTATTCTTATCTTTATGTCTAAAATGTTAAGAAATGGATGTACAGTATTTCTGAATAAATAATATTAAACATAGTACTTTAATTTGTTTTAATTGCATTTTGTGTAATTAATGTTGGTTTGCAATTGTTTGACAAATTCTTATTAAATCAGTAACTATAATCTTATTAGTTAAAAAAGTGAATGAATTTAACCTGTCATATGTTACAGAAAGAAGTAATTACAGTGATAGTGATGCACTGGGTACCTCCAACACTGTGATGTATATTGACCACTCCTACTTTAAAATAAGTCTTTGCCAGTGCTTTTTTTTAATCTTTTATTATCACACTTAGCTGGCAGTTGTCAGCTCAAACACATAGCTAAGAACTTCTAAAGATAAGCGTGCCAGGTATAACTGATCATTCTTCAACTAAGAGATGATTATACCAGCTATTATACCTCTGTGGTGGAGGTTTAAGCATTAAACTGAACACAATGGCGTGACAAATGCAAAAAGACAGATAAAAGGCAATCGCTGCCATACTGATTTGACACATTAACATTCCACAGCTGTGAACGCCTGTAGACTTTAGTTAAAGCACATTGTAGAGCTCTGGACTGAAGAATGGTGCCGTGTTGCCTCAGACACCATGGCACACAGTCCAGGGACTGAGACAGACTCATTATGGTGTTTGTACTTAAATGAGTTAACGCAAATGACCTTGCGCTAAATGTAGAGCCAAATCCCTGGGTGTTACTGCCAATGATTTTAGCCCTGAATTTAACTAAGGAGCTCCTCAATGCTTGGCACGAGCACCTGACATGCTTTCCATATCTACAACATAAAAAGGTCATCAAAGTGGACTCACCCAAACAGCTCTAGAGCAGCTGTTGCCCCTATCATATCTGCTAGAAACAGTGCCCCGAGGCTGCCTTATCTCCACTCTCACACTCATTTTAAAGTCATACTGCTGTGATATTTCATGTCTTGCGTGTAATCTCAGAGTGTTATTTCAAGCCCAGGCACTGACATTTTAATGTGACAAGGCCACCCAGTGCCATGCTGGTCTCATAGTGAGCACTGCACAAACACTTCTGTTGTTTTTATGTCAAAGTAAGTAAGTTCTTCTACTGACAAGGGGTGGAAGTACTTACAGGCATCAATGAGGATTTTGCTCCCACCAACCTATTTTTGGATAAACCTAACATATTTTCAGCATGTCTTCTCTTAAACTATAATTAAACGATGTCAAAACTCAACAGAAGTATCTTTACTTCAATCTGCCCAGTGTCAGTCGGCTCCAGCAACACAGTTCAGCTCTGTAACATTGCAATTAAAACTGAATAATATATAAACTCAAAGATATATAGCAAATCTAAACTCCAACCTGAACTGATTTTTGACAATCTTCCATAAAGTATGTGTAGCCTCACAACAGTTACTTTCTGGACAGAAGATGTTTAGGTCAATTAACATGTTATTTTAACAGTAGACCAGCATGGGGATGATAGAACTTGCATTTTTTTAACCGAGTGTGTCCCTTCAGACCAAATCAAAGTTCAAAAAGTTTTTCACATGTCTCACATATTCTGCAAAGCAGGGATGTCACTTGAAGCTGAAAGAGTGTCTCAAATGATTAGTATCCACCCACACTGTTACGTAATGAGAGAAAGAGAGAGAGAGAGAGAGGCACTATGGAAAGGGTCTTTGCGTGAATTAGCAAATCAGTTATGACACCCGTTCAATTCCTCATTTGCTGAACTCTGGCTAGATCTTATATCACAATACCTTTTAGTAATGAGCTCATGCTCTAATAATGAAATGTAATGTACTAAGCAGTAGGCATAATAAACTTAAACAATATGCACTGGAAGTAATTAGCTACACTGACAATTTTAATCTAAAACAAATAACCCAAATAAACTATCCAAAAAAGTGACATAGAGAGAGAGGGTGTCTGGACACTGCATTTATTCTGCATCCAAACTGACAATATTACAACTGGAATCAGTTCTGATTGTCCACATCTGTTTCTGATGCTTCACTGCAGAAAAAAGAAGTGATCATTACCATGTAACAATTAACAAAAAAAAAAAAAACCTGCCACTTGCTTTAGACAAGCCCTATACAGCTTGTTGTGATGAAGATGGGCTTAATCTAAGAAGAAACTCTGGAGTTTAGCAATAGTAATTTGCATATCGCATAATATATCTATGTACATATATAATATATATGTACTTTACATATGCAAAATAGTTTTTCTTTTCTTCATCTCATAGTTAGAAACCTTACAACCTTACCTAACATTTCACTGAAGGCCAGAATTCATAAGGCTACATTAAATAGATGTAAACCTTTCGTGACAACTGACATAAACCTACATAAACATTAAGGCTTATTTTAACGAGCGTCAGTTGTCGACACTTTCTGAGGTGATATGACAAAACTGAAAAAGCGACGTTTAATGGAATAAGCCTTTATAAATGTTCATATACGTTAATGTCAGTGGTCTTTAAAGGTTTTACAAAGCAGTCATGTTGTCTTGCGAATAGTGGCCTTCAGTGAAGTGTTACCAACCTTTTAAGACTACTTTTAAGACACACTAGAGGCTATTCAGACACAGCCAGGAGAAACTAACCATAATGAAGTCCGCAAGGTGCATGACAACAAAATCTACAATGCATCAATATTTGAGATTTCCATTTGATTGTAAAAGAAGATAAGCACCAAAACAAGCTGCAGTGATATAGCAGGTAAATATTACTGCAGTCAAGCCATAAGTTGTAATGTTTTGTGTATGGTTTGTGTTTGATCAGTACAGTGAGTCATTCCTCTCATTCCGTATTCTGCTCTTACAAGCTCAGTAACAGCCTGAAAGTCCGACTGGAGTTTATCTCACGTCGCATACAGCAGTGTGTAGCAGCTGAATGAACTGTGTATTGCACTCTATGAAAGGCAATGATCCACCTTTAAGCTTAAGCAAGTGTTGCACTGAACTGGAATTAGTACAGTACAAATTCATATACTACAGTAAGTGCAATAAATTATGCTTGATTTCAGTAACTTTTATCTTGTATTTATGCTCTCATGTGTACTAGTCATCCAACAAACTTCTATCATATCTCTCTTTGAACCCACTGCTCAAAAAAAAATGTACACATGGCATTTACACATAATTGATCATTCAGCCTACAGCGGCTTAGTCCTGTCCTTTCATGTTGATGTTGTAAGAACTGTTTTAGACTGGACTGCTTTTTAAACTGATTCATAGTACAGAGGAGTAAAATAAAGTGGCCCTTATAGTCACGCGTGAACTCACCACAGCACACAGTGTGAACAGTGTGAAATTCTTCCTCTGCATTTAACACATTCACCAAGTGAAGCAGTGCGTGGCCAGAGACACAGCACCCGGGGAGCAGTGTGTGGGGACGGTACTTTGCTCAAGGGTACCTCAGTGGTGCCACTGGCAATCCTGGGATTTGAACTCACAACCTTCTGATCGCAGGGGCAACTCCCTAACCACCAGGCCACCAGCTGCCCCATAACATTAACAGTCTGTTTAATTCAAAGGTATGAAGAGAGGTAATAAAATGGTCATGTAAAAATGAATTATTGATTTTGCTATGTAAATTCATACTAATATTGGCAACAAGTGTACCTGAGGGGGAAAAGACAGGACTTGGGCCCTTTAAAGAATTTCCAAATTATGTAAAGGTTCTATATAAAAGTTGTGTTTATTTGTTTTTTGGGGGTTTTTTTTCCCCTAGAACTCTTAACTGATGCCAAGAACAATTTAGGAACCCTTCTAAAAGTGTAGAATGCACAGGTGCATTCCAAGGCAGTTACTGTATGTATCTCTCCCTCTTTGGTCTTCTTCTCTCCCATCCCTCTCTGCTCTCTCGCTCCATTTATTTAGCACACAACGCAGCACAGCCGCTTCCATGCAAAAGAGCAGCAAACAGCCAGACACAGCCAAGAGGAAACACTCAATACAGCACTTGAATTATTCAACAGCCTTATCTACCATCCCACAACACACTCGCAGAGAGAGAGAGAGACAGAGTGAGAGCGAGAGAGGGATAGAGGAAGGGAAGGTGTTCCTAATCTCACCCTCTCCTCCTTTTCTCCCTCACCCACTTGTTCAATTATTCATCCACAGCTGGTTGGGCCGAGCACAAGTGTGTGTGTTTTTTGGTAAACAATGATTAGGAATTGGATTTAATATTTAAAAGCACCAACACATGACAATACAAGCAAACTACATACAATGTTTAACATTTAAGCGCTACTTGGTATTTGAAAATCACTGTGCTATTTATTATGGATTACTATACCACACAAGTGTGGAGTCCTCCTGCCTGAGTAAGAGTCAACTCTGCAGGTATGGACCAACACTCCAGTGCCTCTCAGACTCCTCTGTTTATCCATGAATCAGCCAAGCACAGCAGGACGCACAGCTTGAATACAAAGCGCACAAGGTTACACTTACGCAGTCCGTCAAATCGGATATTTCCCCACCACATATCTGAAATGGAGTCTTTGCAGACATGTGGGCAATTCTTTGAAATCACTGGGTGTTTCTTTGAAAGCCAGAATCGAGTCGATCTGTAATATCTATAGACATCGGGAAAGGTTTTCATTTAAAAAATGTTAAGGGCCAATATCCCACATTTTTCTGTTTGTGTCCCATGAGGTCCACCTCTGATGTTCGTGCGGTTTTATGTGCCACAAACGGAATTCATGTTTACTTGACCATTTTCCAGCCTCCCTTTATCCCTTAGAATTGAACAGGCTGTTTTAGTTACTGTGCCTTTAAGCCTGATATATGTAGATGTACTGTATTCTGAAAAAGCATTCAGGGTTGAAACACTAAATTCAAAACAGGCAATTTTTGCTGTTAAATTATATGGACTTCATAGACCAGGGGCAGAATGGAAACTAACAGTGTTTATGTACTACTCTTTGTTTCCCCAAGGAAAATAGGAAAATTAGTTTTTGCATGCTATGGGCCCTTTAAACAATTGCTGACTGAATAATCTGTCAAATCAGTCATACAACATTAAATGTGCTGTGTAGAATGTATTATTATTATTATTATTATTATTGTTGTTGTTGTTGTTGTTGTTGTTAGAGATATTAGTTGCTCATGTCTGTATCTGCCCCGATACTGGTACTGAAATACAGTGCTGGTATCAGCAAGAATCAGAGAATTCTGTAAAGCAAATTTTAACATGCATCTGTGCTGCAGAGTGATTCTTGAATCCGTCCCAGTAAATTAACTTAAGTGAAGAAAGCAAGATGTCACTGGGACTGTTTCACTCTTAAGACAATAAGTAATAAAAAATGTTCTTTGCAAAATCTGTGATGCCAGTATTTTGAGGGGAGGCATCACCGTCAAGGATTTCAATTTCAGTCAATTTAATACAAACTTTTAAAGATTAACTCTGAAACCACGCAAATGTGAATCTAGTCAATGCCATTCATTCAAGCTTGGTATGTTTGGTCTGTGACACAAAACTCTTATTTGCTGAAAAAAAAAAAAGTATATATTATATATATATTACAATAGTTAAGTTTGATAGAGTTTGGATTGACATACATATCAAAAGATCAGCAATGGTACATTCCTAATTATTGCTGTTAACCTCTTTAAAATCCCCTGGCTTATTACAGCCAAAGGCTTATTATTTAGTCATTTTATGGAAAACAATGCAAACTGCATTATCTCTCAGTTATAGTGGAAAAGAATAGAAGTCTGAGTCCTTGGCATTTAGCAGGTTAAAGAATCACATTACAACGTATATTTTTTATTGTAAGATCCCTTTCATTTGACTGAAGGATCACTGGTGTATAGGGAAATCCAATTAGTTGAGGATGAAAAACAAATGGGATTAGAGCATTTCATCTGAGCATGCTTTACCAGCACGAAGCTGAACGTTTCAAAGACAGTGCAGCATCTACGTAAACCATGTGGTATATTCTGCTGCAGTCTCTCCCTCATTAATGCTGCTGCTGTTTTGTTTTGGAACAAAATATCAATACTTAAGCGCAACCCAATTACAACCGCAGCTAGAGCCCACACTTCAGCTGCTACGTGCATAAAATGACACCTAATGGAAGTATTTGGGACTTCTGCTACACTTCTAAACTACCTTGTCATATTGAGAGTCACTCTAATAACTGGAGTGTGCACGTATCGCTGCCACACTGGGGTGTTTCGAGCTGTCCTCAGGCGACTGGAGCTTTGCCACTGTGTGGCCAGCAGCCACAGTCTGTAATGTGGCCTGATCACTCTGTGACAGTCAGTTAGGCCAGCAGGAGACAGTCCTGCATTAATAAATGTCACCGTGTCCCTCCCACACTCAGATCCCTCTGCTTGCCTGTCACAGTCACTCAGCTGCACACACCGACAGACTCACACGTGACGGACTAAGGTATATTACCATGTGAAAGTTTGGAACCTCCCTTCATAAGTGTTTCATTTACCTTCAAAAACATATTTTGAGCTGTACTTTAGGGAACTGTAAAGAAAAACACTTGATGAATGAATGAATTTATATGCTGACTATTTAATTACGCTTACATACTTAAGCATATAAGTATGTTTAATGATGTCAGCTTAAGTGTTATATTTAAGAAGTACACTTTAAAGCAATTCATTTTAAGTGATACTTTAGGATGCAGTTTGGAAATACACTTTTTAAAATGCATTTATTAAAGTAAAGTAAGGTGGTCCTTATGGTCACGCCTGAACACACCACACCACACAGTGTGAACGGTGTGAAATTCTTTCTCTGCTTTTAACCCATTCACCAAGTACAGCAGTGGGCAGCCAGTGACGCAGCACCAGGAGAGCAGTGTGTGGGGACGGTACCTTGCTCAAGGGTACCTCAGTTGTGCCACTAGCAGTCTTGGGATTCAAACCCACAACCTTCTGATTGCAGGGGCTTTCCCTAACCACTGCCCAATTTAAAATATTAATGTGTACTTAAATAACAAAATATTTCAGTGTCATATCAAGTATCACTAGAGCAGTAGAATTTGTGTCAACAGATGTTTGAGCGCAGCTGTCGGAGTGATGGCTTTATCATCAGGAAACTGTGGATTTGATCCCCAGCGACGTCCATCCGTGGCTGGCCAAGTACTTGGCTGTACCCTCCCAGCTTGTTACCATTATGTCATAGTGGGATACCTAATGGGATCTGTGGGAACTGGCTATGACTACGAGGATTTTAAATGATTCAATGATGTGAGGGTCAAGGCAAGCAAGATATAATCACAGGATCCAAAAGGTCTAGGGTTAAGGACAAGTAACAAAAACAGGGGTCCGTGGTACACACGAGAAAATACAAAAACAAGGTGGTCCAAAGGATAACAAGAACAGGAGCGAAGCAAAAACAAAGAGGAGAATAAACAGGTTTAACAAAGCCAAAAGAAAACCAGCACAACTAGAATTTACAATAACACAGTTCCAAAAATGAGTTTCACAAAGAGCAGCGTGACAAGAGTTTTTACTACAAAGAATCCACCAACACAGACTGAAACACAAGGTGTATTTAAACTAACTAAGAAAATGAGAATACCTGGGCAGGGGAGGAGACAGGAACTAGACATAGGTTAAAAGGATAACAAGGAGCTAAGGTGGAACTAAGACAAAAAGATACTCACATGGAACAGACAGATAAACAAAGGCACATGGAGAACGTAAACAACAGACAAGAAAACAGGGCAAAACAAAAAACAGGGAAAAGACAGGGAGAACATTACATTTATTAAGTTGCACTAAAGTGTTACTGAATATATGCACTTAGTAGTATAACTGATGTATATTTCAAGTGTGATAACAGTTATGTCAAAAATTAAGTTTGTTGTCTGGTGTTGGCCAGCTTTTATAACCTTTAGAACAGGCCCTGCCCCAAGGAGCTTGTAATGCATTTCTGGTGGACAGCATGGTACCTACAATAGCTTTGCAGGTCAGTAGAGAAAATAGGGGCCTGGTTCACCAAGAACCCTTAATGCCACCAGTGTGATCGCCCTGCCTGCTCTGCCAGTAGTTATTCAACTGATGGTAACAAAGACAAACTGAGTCGTGTTCTGTGCTCATATGTTAACTTTTTATTTGCTGGTGAGTTGACTGAACTGATCCTGCAGTGCTGCTGCTTTACAGGTCCACTGATGTGCTGGGAGGGTCCGAATGGTTCTGAAATTCACATGGCTCAGCAAGAAGTCAGCATGTTGGTTAAGCGCGTGTGAACCAGGGGTGCTCCAGCATGCTGTCCAGACTGGGTCTCTCTTCAGGCTGCTTAGCCAGGCATCTCCTCAGCAGATCCTTACATTCTGCAGAAACAGACACAGACATACTTGGTCAGAAATTATATTATGTATGTGTGAGTGAGTGTGTGTGTGTGTGTGTGTGTGTGTGTGTGTGTGTGTGTGTGTGTGTGTGTGCTCGTGCATGTGTTTCCGTGAGTACACACTCACCTTGGGACAGCTTATTTGGTATGTAGAGCTCCTCACTAATGATTTGTGTGGCGCTGTGAAAGGCTTGTTTTCCACAAAGCATGAAATACAGCACCAGTCCAACCTGCCACACTGTGTATGGCACAGCCTGGTAGGACCTCTGCAGGTACCACTCGGGAGGAGTGTAAGTAGTCGTTCCTTTAAAGTAGAACAGTAACAGTGAGACTGCATGTTTGCACAGTTCTGAACTTCATGTACTACTCAGTAGTTTGGAAAAGTTTGGAGTTTTTTTCTGATAACGAAAAATTTGGGTGCAGATTCATATATAAAATGATTCTATTACATTATTAGATATTTTTAGATCTTTTGAATGTTTGCCTTGCACTGACCTTACATTCAACTAAATATCTGTTTTCCTTCATTATTTCTAACCCTCGCCAGGGCCCTAACCCTAACCTTAACGTTAATTATAAGCTGTATAACATTGAGAATCAAGCAATATCAACACTAACATCCTGAATGCCTTGTTTCTTAAAAGTAGTCACTGGTTAAAATGAGAACTTTTGTACATCATTGTTTAAAGTTCATGAATCATTAAATAATTTACTCCAAATGAAGTTTTCTAAAGTTCTTGGAGTGTTCATTGCAAACTCATACCAAAAGCTTGAGTGTAGAGGCCTTCTCGTGCAGCGCAGCCATTGCCAAAGTCCAGAACGTGTAAACGTGGCCCCTCAGGCGTCGTCTGAATCAGAATATTCTCTGGTTTAATGTCACAGTGCAGGACTCCATTAGAGTGGATGTGGATCATACCCTCAACCAGCTGCCTTAGGATGACCTATGGTGTAAAAGAGAAGACAGAGTTAATACAATACAAGCAGGACAAGCAATCAGAAAATGCATAGCCTTTGGATCAATATGACAGAGTTCTTGTCGTTTTGTTATTGAACAATACTGAGATTTTAGAATGTGTACAATAGTCAATAGTGTACAACTTAAAGAAATAGTTTGATGGCAAAAGTCAAACATGTACTGACTGAGTAAGGGAAGTCAATCATATACTGACTAAATTTAAGGGAAGGAGAAAATTTTGCATTTGTATCTTACAGTAAAGCCAGACTCAGCTGGACAAACTGTTTTCACTAGCTCCGTTTCTCACCTTGGCTTCATCCTCGTTTAGGGGTCTTCCACTCTCCAAAGTGTAGTAAAACAGGTCCTGGCTGGGCATCGGACGCTCCATCACCAGCACCAGCTCGTCCTGCAGCTCATAATAGTTTAGCAGAGGCACGGAAAACCGTCTCATGTCTTCCTCCTTGATTTGACCCGCCATAAACATCAGCATAACTTCCCATGGGAATGTTATCTGTACTCCATCCTGAGTCTAACACAACACAGTATTTCACACATTGTCTCTATTTTTTATGAAGTCTGGAGGAGCTAACCTGGCTGTACACCTACGCTATAACTGACATAGTGATCACAGCTAAAGAACACCCTGCTGTCACTGCGCTCTCTGGACGGACGACTTTTATGCTAATTAACTGAATGTCATCCAATCAGGTTATTGATAAGAGGTGGGGAAATGCAGTTAAATGATCCTGAAACCCCTTGACTTCCTGCATCCCTGCTTTAGGTTGCTCTACACACCTCTTATGAGATTCATTATCTGTCTGTGTAAATCACAGCAGGTATAGACTGATAATCAATTGCCTTTTTCCTGCATAGCTAAGATTTTCCCAGGGAGTCACGTTTAGGCTCAAATGCATTTTTCTCAATTAAAGGATAGAGTGTTAAAAAAGTCTTTCAAAGTGGTTTGATATGAAACACGAAACTTACCAAGTAAGAATTGCTCACAGCGCTGGTGACTGGGTGTGTGTGTGCGTGAATGTGTGTGTGTGTATATTTTAGCTTACCATTGCAGTACGAACCACATTACAAATAGGAATATGTTTAATAGCCACCTGCAAGAAGAAAAAGGTTAGATTAAACACATTACTGTTGCGGGATAAATGTTTCTTTAACCAATGGCTGACCACTGCTTTTAAATGTCACAGTACTGAAGTAATCTTTACCTTTCCTCTTAGTTTTGTTAGAGAGTTAAAGACTGACTCACTAGCATCCACTCTTTACAACAGCTGCCTTAGTTTTTGTATGTGTGTGTGTGTGTGTGTGTGTTCTTACAGGCATATTGTCGTCTCAGCGGTATCCGGCGTACACTGAACCGTTTCCTCCTGCACCCAGACAGTCCAGCTGAATATACTTCCTCTGCAGCTCCGCTACAGGGAGAATAGAGAGTTAACTGATCTATGTATGATCTTTACGTGTGTGTGCGTGTATGTGTGTGTGGCCCAAATGCCTCGTTGCACACCTCTTAATGAGCTGTCCGAGTAAGGTTCATTGCCCTCGCTCTGTGACTCATCAGGTCCACTGTTTATACTCTTCTTCTCAGATGAAACGTCTTCCTCAGATGACTCCTCCTCATCCCCCTCTCTCCTCTTTCTCTTTCTCCAAGACTGCTCCGGAGCATTGTTGGTGTTCTTTCTTTTTTCTTTTAGGACGAGGCAGGTGGGGCCTTGAGTGCTGTTACGGGAACTCTGGGCCACTAGGGCTGTCGTCTCATCTGTGTTTGGTCCTGAAGAGCAAAAAAGATCTAAAATCTGCCTTTACACCATGATTGCAAGTCTGAACATGTGATGGTCAATTTCAGTGGATAGACATTACTCCTAGAACATTTTATAGCTTTAGAATGTTGCTAAATCTTACTTTCTAAATCTTGCTAAACTTGGGCTTTACAGGGAGAGAAGAGAATTAACTGATCTATGCATGATTTTGTGTGTGTGTGTGTGTGTGTGTGTCAAGTGCCATGCCACCAAAGTTCATTACCCATTCTCCGTGATGTCCCGGGTCCACTGCTTTTCTTCGTCCTCTGCTTCTGAGAAGAATCATCTTCATTCTTCCCTCTGTTCTTTCTCTGTCCCTGGGACTGCTCCAGGACACTGCTCCTGTTCTTCCTTTTTCTTTTTTGGTCGAGGCAGGTGCGGCCTTGAGTGCTGTTATGGGAACTCTGGGCCACTAGGGATGTCGTCTCATCTGAGTTCAGTCCTGAAGAGCAAAAAAGATCTTAAAAAAACCTTTACACCATGATTGTAAATCTGATCATGTTTCTCCACTGAATTAGACCATCACGTTACTCGTAGAACATTGCATAGCTTTACAGGGAGAGAAGAGAGAAAACTGATCCGAGCATGATTTGTGTGTGTGTCTGAAGTGCCATGTTGCACTCCTCTCAGTCTGCTGTCACTGTAAAGTTCATTACCCTTTCTCTGTGATGTCCCAGGTCCACTGCTTATCTTCTTTTTCTGCTTCTCAGCTGAAATATCTTCATCTTCCTCACTTGTCTTTCTCTCTCTCTGGGAATCCACTGGAATGCTGTGGTTCTTCCTTTTCTTACTTGGAACCAGGGAGCTGCAGTCAGGAGGGCTGTGGTTGGACCTGTTGGCCACTAGGGATTCCATATAATCTGAGTTTAAAAAAGCAGCTTAAATATGTTGTATAATGTATTATTACTATTACTAATACATCTTCAAATAAATGTTTCTTTATTTCAGAAATTAGGCCTAAAAGATCTTTTCTTTTTCCTGCTGTATTTACACATTCATCCTGTAAACAGGCTGTTCACCTGATCACAGAAACTTTATCACTGAGATTAACTGAGTAAAATAAAAAGTATTTCAAGCAAAACTCACTTAATGTTTTCTTGGAGGGCAGAGAATTCTCCGACATTGTGTTTGCAAAGTTTCCTGAACGCGCACAATCCGATCTCACAGGTGAAAGTGTGTGAGTACAAAGAGTGAATGAGAAAAGTGTCGCTCTTCATGCAGATTAAAGAGAATCTGGGAATGATGTCATAATAGACATCACAGAGAAAGGCTGCTCCAGAGTTCTAGTTCTAGTTGCCATGGAGACAGAGAAAGTGAGATTAAAGTTGGCGTTCACACTGTGTGTGTCCCAATTACACACTGTACACTAATACTGTACGTATTTGACCTGATACGCTATAAGTTACACTCGCGTAATGTGGTTCAGCGCTGGTAACTGCAATATCATACTTATGGTGCAACACTAGTCACTCTGCAAGGTTTAAACCCTATTCACACTACTTTTACGCTACTGCATTGTCCGTTTATTTTATTATTTCTGTCATCCCTTGCACTTTGTTCAATTTTTCTAACTGCCTCCTGTCCAATAATCACACTTATGGTGCAATATTAGTCATTCTGGAAGGTTTACATCCCGTTCACATTGTACTGTTACAATACATTACTGTACATTGTTGTGGTGTCTATGTATTGTGTTGTTTGTATTGTTTCTGTCATAAATTGCCTTCAGTTGAATGTCATTGTTTGTTGGACCGTGGTCCTTGGAAAAACTTTGTCTTATCACACTGTGTACATGATGACAGCTGATGATGAACCTTGAACCTTGAACCTTGAATATTTAATTCTTTTTGAAGCTGCCTCACAAAAAATTTGTTCCTGAAAGGTCCAAGGTGAAAAGCTTGGAAAACAGCTGTGGTAAACACCCTTTTGTCTGTCCTGCAGCTCCTTTTTCCTAACCATCTAGTGGTGCCTGTTATGACTATGAAAATTCTCTCAGTTTGTCACCATTTCGTCCAGCAGCCCAACCACCCTACTCATCCCACCCTGAGCAGCCTGGACCAGGAGATGTTCCTCTACTACTCCCAGCCTGGTGTCCCTGCTCTGGCATCTCCAGTGAAAGGTAGAAAATCATCTCCTTTGAGAAGAGTGGGCTTCCTCTGTGGATTACATCTGGATTAATCACCTTCCCACCCCTTCTTCTCTCTCTCTCTTTCTTGTAGGTCTGATCTGTGGAGCTCCCACAGTTAACAGAGCCTGGTGGAGAGCCTGCATCACCTTACTGTACGAGGATTCCAGTGATGTGGTGATCCAATACGTAGACTACAGCGGCTATGACCGAGTGAAGATCCACACCCTTCGTGAGATCAGGTTACTGCTCCTTCTGCTCGATTCCCAGTATGAAACCATGGGACTTTTAGCTTTCCTTTTCTTAAACAAGCTTTTTCTTTCAGGTCTGACTTCACGATGATTCCATTCCAAGCAAGAGAAATACTACTGGATGGCATCGCTCCTCTACCTTGTAGGATGGGTTTTGTCATGTGATTATTACAGCATTTATTGCTTTGTCGTTTTTATCCACTGAATAGCTCGAATAAATCTTTTCATTGCACAAAAGTTTTCATGTTTTCTGTCCAACCAGACTCCTTCCAACACATATAAGCTGTAAATTTGTAAATATGATACAAATGATGTACATTAAGAATATATGAATTAAGAATATAAGCTGTGTGCGCTCGGCCCGGGGAACGGCCAACGGCCACAGGCTGGGAAACCTAAACACACACCCAGGAACGCACAATGAAGCTTTAATGTGAAACAAAAGATATAACAATGCAAATAACAAACAAAAACACCACCAAAACAGGCTGAAAAATACTACAGGCTCTCACTCTCACTCTGTACTTCTCATCCCTCTGGCCTCCTTTCTCTCGTCTCTTTCTTTCCCCACTCTCTTGGAAAGCCCATGTTGTAAGGAGACCTGGCTCATCCCTTAACTCCTCTCATCAAGGGAGGAGCCCCGTGCTCAGTCTGGGCCTGTGAGGGAGTGGCGTCTCCTTGCCTCACAGCTGTAAACTTATAAATATGGCATCAAATTATGTATATAAAGAATATAAGTGTAGTGCCAACACTGGTACAGTGTGGTTTATCACATTCTATAACTAAATTTACACATTATACATTTCCATCACAGTACAGTAGACTGCTAGAGGTTTCACTGTTTTACTTTTCTTTTAAATCCTTGATCTTAATCCATTATAAACGCACACACACACACACATAGATATAAACAGTATATAATCTGTATTATTTTTAATAGTTTGAGTGTGGCTGGTTAGTTCAGTAAAATATTAACATTATACACTAATAGGAAGTGATGGACTATTGCTTTGCCAACGCACGTCAAACCAAACTACGGCTCTGAAAGCTATTTTAGAGGAGACTTTTTAGCACAAATGAATTAAAATGGTTTACAGTTCTCATCACAATGCTTTAACCAGTTTCTGCCTGCGCAGAGTATTTGACACTAATGTGCATGGACACAAAAAAGGAGAATCTGTTCTTTAAAATGATACAAAAATGATTTTGGTCATACAAGTCCAGCAATAACTAGTCTTTTAAAAAATCTGGAAAGCTTAACATTCTTAAAAAAATAATCCAAAAATCATTCTTAAAAACAATACAGAGAAAAACCATATGAAATATGCATATAATCAAACTGATTACAAAAAAAAACCCCAAAATGAATAAATTGTCTACTGTTTAAAAGTTCTAGTACATTTACTGCTAATAAACTACAGACCTATAAACTATGTTTAGATATCAAATCTATTAAATAGAAAATTAAAACGAACACAAGCATACATTTATCTTTTCATTATCATTATTATATTTAATAATTCAATAAATTATTTTGTATCAACCATGTCTTCATAATGGAAGGCCAAAAAAAAAAAAAAAAAACACTGATGTACACTATTTGTGAACAAATAGTGTACATTTATTTAATATGGCATTAATATATAAAATAGTGAATAAGGTATATGTCAAAAATCAGGCCTGCTGGACTCTCTCGTCCAAAACTGCCTCTCCATCACCTCAAAATAATCCATATATAAAAATAAATATAGCAAGTGTATGGAATGTAATTCTTTAATAAATTAGACACACACAGTATTGAGTCATGTACATTACTCTAAATCATATTTTACTGTAAATACAGACACATGTAAATATACTCTGATGCTGCAGGACTCTGTTTTGAAGTGCAGCTGAGAAAAGAAGATGAACAAGTGCAAACCTGACAAATATTTTGTAGTTTTGACAAACTGGAAACGGTTAAGACAGCAAAAACTAAAAAATGCTATAAATATCAAATACTAAATATAAATAGAACATTTTCAGTCAACTCCTTTATCCACACCTTTGTTTTTTTTTCTGAATGCAGAAAACTGGGGGACTGGAGCCAAGACCTAACTTCGGGTTTCTGCAGGACTTTTATTGATTTTCTGAGTATTCATTTATTTCTTCTGTTTTATTTTTCTTTATTTTATTTTTTATTCTATCCCTGTAAAGCACATTGAATGGCCTTTGTGTGTGATAATGTGTTATATTAATACACTTGAATAAACTGAACAGGACCTTGTATGGAGGGTCGAAGTGCATCCACCAAAAAGAAATTTCAAAAGCTCAGGTTTTTTGAAACAGTTCCCTCCATTTTCTTTTTTTTTTTGTTACGTGTGGCTTAAGTTGTTTGAGAAAAAAAACTCAAATAATGAGCTAAGTGCATGAAAGATATATTTAATCATTCAGCATAATTATAATTTAAACACACAAGTTGTCACAGGTTGCTCTGTGTATCTGGTCTGAATCATTTAAAACTGAATTTGTTTCAGATATGTGTATCAAACAATTCTGATGCTAGTTCTTTACGTCTTTATATTTTTCAATTAATTTGTAGGAAACTGTAAAATATTAGGAAATTTGAAATATGTTCAGAAAGATGGAGAGCTGTAGAGAAAGCTAAATAACAGAATAAAGTTTTACTATATGTCCAAAAGTTTGTAGATACCTCCTTATCCAACAATTCTTCTGAAATCAGGCGTATTAACAGGGAGTTTCCCCCTTCCTGCAGTAACAACCTCTTCTTCTCTGTGAGGGATTTATATAAGATGCTGTGATGATTTGATGGTATTCAGCCAGAAGAGCATCAGTGAGGTTGGGGAATGACGTTGGATGATTAGTTCTGGTTCACAAATGCCACTCCAACACATCCCAATGGTAGTGGATGGAGCTCAATCACTTCTGAGAATGCACTGCTACACAGTCTCATGCTAGGTGGCTTTATACCCCTCCAGCCAACACTCTAGCCTCGGTTTAGTGTCCTCAGGCTCATGTAGGGCTGCTTCATGGCGTCTCATTCCAACGGCAATGCTTTTCTTCGGAGATTACATGAATCATGTACGCCGTAGAATCCTGTCAGATGAAGAGTTTCTGGATATTTTTGGGACAGATGTGTATAATTCAGAATCCTTAGAATATTAGTGATCACATCTGGAGGCAGATACACAATGGGGACAAAAGTATTGGGTCACCTGACCATTACACCAACTGGGACTTAAATGACAATGCATTCATATACATAGACTAATATGGAGTTCGTCCCCCTTTGCAGCTATAACAGCTCCCACTGTTCTTGGAAGGCTTTCCACAAGATTTGAGTATTTCCGTGGGAATTTGTGGCCACTCATTCTGTAGAGCATTTGTGAGGTCAGACACTGATGTTGGACGAGAAGGCCTGGCTCGCAATCTCTGTTCCAGTTCATCCCAAAGGTGTTGGATG
>JBBPCZ010000019.1:5826334-5843581 GCA_037974445.1 Brycinus macrolepidotus | reverse complement strand
AGCAGTGTGTGGGGACGGTACCTTGCTCAAGGGTACCTCAGAGGTGCCTAGCGGTCTTGGGATCGAACCCATGACTTCCTGATCGCAGGGCGAATGCCCTAACCACTAGGCTACCAGCTGCCCCTGGTAGCTGGTATGAGCAGGATTTGCAATCTACTGAAGTGTTTTATACATGTGGTTGGAATCTGAGCTTTTTTAATGTTAGATTTTGTTTTTGCTAGCAGCAAATGTTGCAATCTGAATGTGGTTATGGTCACAGTGGGAGACACTACTATGCAGATGTACAAAAGTTTATCAGGCAAAAAAAATGTTTTTTTTTTTTAAAGTAATGTTTTCCAGCTGCTTACTGAACTATTTTTTTCTGTGTATGTACATTTATTTGTACTAGTCACTAAGCTTTAAATCTCGCTCTGTGCTCCTGTAGCACACTCACTACCCACAGTTTGCAGGATTGAAGGCTGCAGGCAAGTCTCGCAGAGGGCCGTTTGGGGATTCCCTGCTGGAATTTGATTCCACTGTAGGAAACATTTTACAAACTCTGGAGGAGACAGGTGTACTCAACAACACGCTCGTCTTCTTCACGGCTGACAATGGGTAAGTGGTTATATGCTTGTGTATAATAGGAGACAGTAACTAATTGAGGCCCATCACCCTGGTGGCTGATGTCTATTTGTAGTTCCTCATAATTGTCTAGCTGCCTCTCACAATATGGAAACCTTACTACATTTTGTGTTTGTAATATCCCTCATATTACATTAAGGCAAACTGGGAAACCCTTGATTTGTCATGAAAGTCTGCATTATTTTCATGTTTGTTGAATCACATGACTGTCTTGTTTAATTAAAATTCTTGTAGAAACTCTTTGGGAATGCTGGAGATGCTCACGACATACAAGACAAATTACCATGAATTGTTGAAAGGCGTGTCTGCTTAGTGCAGCATCCTGTGATATCAATATTTCAAAAGCCAAAAACAATAATTAAATGATATATTGTGCAGTACTTTATCTCACTTTTTCTCTTGTGGGTTCTTTCATGGCTTTACATGCATTTAAGTCTGCATGTTTGTTTTTTTGTTTTTGTTTTTTGTTTTTGTCTCTCAGGCCGGAGCTTATGCGAATGTCTCGTGGAGGAAATGCTGGCCTACTGAAGTGTGGTAAAGGAACTACATATGAAGGAGGAATGAGAGAACCTGCCATTGCATATTGGCCTGGAGTTGTAAAGCCAGGTACAGATGCTTCACTGTAGAGGAGGGTGGGGCACAAAACATGTGGTAAAATGTAACATGGCTATTTTATATGGTTAACCAGGTTCAAGTAGAACATGGTTTTGGTCATCTTCTTGTATTGCCATAGCAACATAAGTTGGTCAGATATGAATTTCAGATCAGTTGGTCAGATATTTCTCAAGCTTGACTCTGAACACTGTTTTTGTATCATAAAAAAGAAACCTTTTTTATCACACCCTTTTGCCAGTTGCTAAACTGTGTGTGTACAACAGATTTCAAACTACACGGTCAACAATTTTGCCACACACTGAGATTTTCTACATTTGCATGTTACTCACTCGATATTTACTAAAAATACACTCGGTATTCTTTGCTAACAAATAAATTTACAGTATGTTCTCCATTTCAGTACCTTTATTAGCTAGAAAATATCATATTTTTATTAATCACTACTGACCTGCAAAAAGCCACCTCATTTAGTTATAATTATAATGTGGATCACCAGACAAGTGTTTGATATTTAACAAGTGCCACCCAGTGGGATGAAACAGTAAACTAGTGCAAATTAAAGTTAAGGACAGCCTAGAATTTGACTCTGCACACACAGCCAGTTAATAAGATGTCCGTCACGCACTGTTCTTTCCGTGTTATAAATTAAGATTGTTTTATTTGACATATTTTCATTTCTAGTTGTTCACAACAACTTTCCAATGCTTAACAGAAATAAAAATCTGCGGTTTATGAAATAAATGCATAAGTGATAAAAAAAAAACCTGTGGTGTGCAAAAACCTGTGACTGGTAATATATACTGTGTTTGCTTTGATTTATCAGACTGATCAGTCTGTTACAAACCCACATACTGTATGGCGTAACTTGCACTCACGCTGCTTTTGACTGAATTGTTCATAAATAGTGTTGTAAAACAAGTGCTTAATAGTAGAGACATGTAGAGACATCCATAAAAATATATTATCTTGCTTAAATAAAGTTATTTACCAAAAAAGAAAATGTGCTCTGCTCTCCTAGTGTGCATCATTCCTAGTGTACAGAATTTCTAACCGTTCTGTGATACATCTGTACATGTTCTTAGGAATCACTCATACGTTGGCCAGCACTCTAGACGTCCTACCCACCTTCACCAAAATAGCCGGAGCTACACTACCTAAAGTTCAGCTGGATGGTGTGGACATGACAGACATATTGTTCAACCATGGACCAGTAAGGAAGCCTGTGTTACCCTGCTTAAGCACTGGAAGTTCTTATAATGAGTAATGGGTTTATTAACCTTGTCCTATTTGTTTCAGAGCAAAAGGGAGACCATGTTTTTCTATCCAGTTAACCCCAGTGAGAAGTATGGTGTGTTTGCAGTGAGATGGCAAAAATACAAAGCTCACTATTACACACGGGGTGAGTTCTTGCTTATTTCTTTGATCTACAGAGATCTGAACCAAAAGAGCAAGTACCTTAATCTATTATTCACTTTGTCTTTTACTCTCATCTTAAATGACAACTTTTTTTATCTTCTTTTATCTCCCTGTTTGTGTCTCTTAGGAGCAGCACACAGTGACACCACTCCAGACCAAGACTGTCATTTCATCACTCCTCTGAAGCAGCACGACCCTCCTCTGCTGTTTGACCTGGAGTCAGACCCTTCTGAGAACTATAACCTGAGCCCAAAGGACCACCCAGAGTTGGCCAAAGTGCTGCAGAAGATCCAGGACATCAAGGACCAGTTTGAGGCCTCGATGGAGTTTGGGGAGAGCGAGATTGGAAAAGGAACAGACCCTACACTGGAGCCCTGCTGTAACCCACAGTGCTCTCCCAAACCTGAATGCTGCCAGTGTGGGACTACTGGGTACTGAGTGTTGCGCTTTCTGATTAACATTACAGTGTTTTTTTTGTTATTATTACAGAACACTGAATTTTGCCTGACGTAATCTAAGGTCTGCACTGAGGCCCTCCGGCTTTTTTATAAGGGAAACACACCGCTGCGTGTTATAAAATCACGCAATCACTGCCTATTGCTGCCATCTACTGTTTGTAATCAGAAGAGAGACTGTTGATTCATTTCTTCTTGGTTTTTAAAACTTATTCTTACAGTGGACCAACATTTTCTAATGAAGGGAAAACTAATTTGTAACGATGATACCTCATCTCCTAAGAATGTAATACAGTATGATCTCTGTTGGTTCAGGAATAAACCCTTTCTATTAATATGCATTTGCTTCCTGGTGGGGCTCGAAAGAGGGGCTGAAGGCTCCCTTGTTTTCTATTAAGATCAGGCCATATTGTTTTGTTCTAAAAGCCTACAGAACAATCTGGATCTCATTACAGCAGATTGTATTTGAAAACACTGGGTTTAATTTTCTAATTGATCCTGTAGTACGACATTGTCAGTTATTTATGTACGTTTTTGCCTAAGCTGAAGAAGTTGTAACCTTAATTGTGTGGTTATTTTAAGGTTTTAAAAGAGAATTCAGTTACCTCAACATATAATCACTTGTCATCTGCCATTTCCACCCCTTCTATGTTGCCATGTATTACCATAATATTAAGTAGAATTAGGTGGTCCAACTGTTTGTCATTGAGAAACTTTAAAGCTGAAATAGGAAAAAAAAAATCAATCAACAATATCAGTGTTTGTCCACAGTAAAGTAGCTGAATTCTAAACAGGTAAATGTGTCTAACCTATTGCTGTTACAACTGCTTTATAATCAAAGTTTAACTTGACACCAGTACATTTAGTAAAAGTATTCTCACACTGATAGAAATACACATAGAAACACTTTGATGACATCAAGCATATAGTATTTTATTCATAAGACCAAATCCATGACAAGGCAGTGAATTTTTTTGTTTGTTTTTTTTGATTTTTCTTTTTACAAGTTTCATTTTTAAAGATACAAGATAGATAGTTTGTCATACTGCAGCTGTTGGTCTTGTTATACAGTGAAGGACTGCATTATGGACTCAAAGTCCGGAGGTTCGTATTTATTGTACTCATTCGACTACCCAAGCTTATGTAATCCAGTAGTTATTAGTTGTTCTGCTTCAATACATAAGGGGTTTTACAGCCAATCGATGATTGTAAAATGCTCAAATGCAGACAAAACATTTGGAGGAATCTGTCTAGTCTCTGGACAAACATTTATGAAGTAATGGGTCTTGATGGAAAACAGTCGCAAATTCGAATCTGGAATTCGGATGAGTGTCCTGAAGAATCTGAACTGCCTATGGTCACCTCAGTGGTAAATCAGAGCAATCTGATTGGACTGACGATGCCAAGGGTGGGACAGGTAGCATTAACGTAATGAGTGTGTAGGGAGTGGACGTGTGTATGAATGACATTATACACAGCTGATTCACAGGCATGTGTCTTAGCACTCATATGTTAACTCAGCACACTGTGACAACACATCCAACCACTGATGTACAGCGACGTGAAGCAGTTTGAAAGAAAATATACAAATGCTAATTTCAATTCATTTACAATTTTTTTCCAACCCCCATTACAATTTGCCTTTCGATTATCATTGTCACCGTTATTGTTTTCTTTAAATTTACATATTTATTTCAGTAACATACTCAACAGAAAGGACACAGGATGGTCATCTCGACTCTAGAGTATTTACAGCAATCTAGCTGACAGCAAAATCACATTGAAAGTCTTAAAACTGCAGCCCTCCCCTACATGTATCATCAGCACAAATGAACACATAACAATGGAACTGGATTGCAGGGGCAGTCACTAGGGTGACTAGGGTGAGCGGGACGTGAGCGGCCTCAGTGTTTTCATCTACAGCTGTGTTTAAGTCCTGCCTAAGAGATACATAGTTATCGTTTTCTACTGACATTGGGATAATGAAGCCAGCCTGCTGTAGGCAAGAGTCACGTTCTCTGTTAAATAGGAAGCGGGAAAAATTAAGCGTCAGCACACTGAGAAGCAATTTGGCCTATTTGTCCATGTACCATCATGTACGTGACAACCTCAATATGGTTTATTCATTTCTCATCTGTCCATGAATTCCATTTTTGCTGTATATTTTCATCTCAACGCCTATAGACTAGCACTTCAGTACCACTGTGTGGGACATTAACTGTATCAGGACAGCAGAGGGCTCCCTGCTCTGTAAGAAATGACTGGAGTAATGGGTAGTGGTACTGGAGTCAAGGTTAGGGCAAGGACTAGAGATAACACCAAGGAGCAGAAAAACACATTTACTGTGTCTGCCTGTCAGATAAGACTGACAAGGTGCAAAAGAAAGATGGGACACTGTGCTGCCATTGTACCCTGTTTATTAGATAGACACATATAGAGTAGCCTATTCTGCACTGCACAATTCTTGGTCCAATAAGCTCTGTGCAGTACGCTTAATTTTAATTTAAATTGGGATAGATTGCCTGAAGTGGAATTCCTCATCACTTTCTTTCAGGACTACTTGCTGGTACTGTTTAACAGAGCATGGACATTTTAAAATATTCTTGCAAATCCAAATGACCATAAAGTCATTTTTTTACATTTCACTTGGATGCATGTCTGCTGTTCTGGCCTAATTTTACACTTACTATGAGGTAAGCTGTAAAATTCACCCTTCTGAGTGTCACAAGGACTTAGTAGTGCACTTCAACTACACCTTTGAAACAGACTGATAGTAGACTTTAACTTAGTCTCTGTCATTTACTGAGTATTCTGTCAAATGCATCCTACACCCCACTGGCTGCTTACACATCTACCTGTTAGCCTTCAACGCATGGAGGTCGGGGCCTAAGAGACTCAGCAGCATAAAGCACTGAAGCACAGCCTGAGAATGAACCTACACAAGAACGTTCAGGGGATGATCTGCCAAGTTCTGGCTGAGTTTGAGTAGTTTAGTACAGTTCAGGATCTGCAGGACCATGCATGGCCGACGCTACCTGGCTCTCCATTCTCAGGCTGACACACAGGCCTTCCTCTTCACCTGCAATCCTCCCCCGCTACTTCCATTTGCTGATGGAGGGTGCTACTTACATACAGTAATGTAACGAAGCGTGTGTAGTAGTCACCTACTTGTCTCTAAATATACAGTATTTACATGATGGTAGAATAAGAGTGCACATCAAACCTTCCACTACAGCGAGCAGACAGTCATTGTATTACTAATCCCTGTTCAATACCGACGCCTGTCCAGATGTCCATTTCAGTACAAACCTAATTCGGTATATTTCAGAATCAAACGGATACATATTTACAAACAAAACCCATCCTTCCAAAAAATGAATTTCAAATTCATTATTGTTAAGTATTTCCTGTGTCTGTGAGCATAACCCTCAAAGCCATGCATTAAAACATGTGAAGTCATTTTTTTCCCATTTCTTAATCAAGAGAAAGAAAAACGCATTGGAAGTATCTCAGTCAAGCCATGTCCCTAGGAACTACGTCATACAAAAGTTAAACAAACAGGCAATCCGGATGAGAATAAATAAAAGAGTAAACAAACAAAGAGTTAAATAAATGGACGCATTACTTAGACTGAGCCTACGTGTTCTGCTCAGTTCATGTAGAGACAATTAGAGAGAGAGAGAGAGAGAGAGAGAGAGAGAGAGAGAGACAGCGAAAAGTCGAGGCCTATGTTACATCCAGTAAAGGCCACAAGTCGCCCCCAGGTGGCCAAATGCAGAAACAGATGACTGTCGCTATGGACAGCAGTTGCCTTGGTAACTTCTCTCCTCCTCTACTCCAAGTAGATATCCTCAGTGGGACAGGCGTACTCCAGATGCTCCTGATAATACTCCTGAAACGCCCGTCTGCAACACATGCAAACATGTACGCCAGTCAGGACAAACACACAGCCACGTCCAGCACAAATCTACTTTCATTTCAGAGCACATCTTTATCTTTCCAAAAATATTGTTAAAAAATAACACTTTAATGCATAACTGCTTTTGGAAGACTGGGCCTGCCTAAAGAGAAAATTTTGAATTTTTTTTAAGTGTCCACTCATTTCGTGAACACACCACAGCACAGTGTGAATAGCATGAAATTGTTCTTTGCATTTAACCCATTCACCCAAGTGAAGCAGCGGGCAGCCAGGAACACAGCACCCGGGGAGCAGTGTGTAGAGACGGTACTTTGCTCAAGGGTACCTTAGTGGTGCCACTGGCAGTCCTGGGATTTGAACCCACAGCCTTCTGATCGCAGGGGGAGATCCCTAACCACCAGGCCACCAGCTGACAGGTGTGGTGACTGAATAGGAAAGTAATTGTAACGCCCCACTTTGCCTAACACACTTAACATTTCATTAGTTTAATAAGGGCACAATAGTAACTTCCTGCTAATACTGTTTTTAAATACATAACATGAAGATATATTACATTTTTTTGCTAATGACATTTTCTGTAGAAAAATAATTTCTGACTTTGAAGTAGAATGTGAAGTTGAGTGATGCTGCTCAACAGACAAAACCGAGCTTTTTCAAAATCACCACTCTTTTCTTTCCCTCTCGACTCTTTGAGAGCAAATGACGTGTCTGTTAATGAGGCCATATTAATATGACAGGGCTGTATGTCTCACGCTGATGTGAGGGGTCATAACTCATCTTTGGTGTCTATTCCCCATGTTCAAGGATTCAGAGGAATCTTTAATTATTCACAGTGCAGTCTGCTCCTTGGGTCTGTGATGGAGTACAGAGCCACTAGTCTCATTAGCATTCTCTCATCCATCCCGCCTGTCCTTATTCTCGCTTTTTGCTATCTTTCATTTCTCCATCTCTCCAGAACTCCCAAATGCTCCGCCTTCCCTCTAAACCAAAATGCACCTTTTGGGCCAAAATGTTCTGACACCGATACCAATTCTGATCCCTTGACTTTATTTATACCTGCATTGGGACATTATGAACCATGCATAAGCATGGAATCAAAAACATGAGTATTTTATGAACACCTTACACTGGTAAGGCAAGATGTTTTATCAAAAATAACACCATTAGACATATGGGTCCTTAAACTAATATGATAATTTTTCATGAAGTATCATTCCCAGGAAATGTGTATCCACCACTGCTGTTAACATATGAGAAAACATGGACAGAAATGATCACTTCATTTTGAAGTTTGAGAGTGTTTTTCTCTGTATATCTACACTACAATGGACTGGTGACCTGTTCAGGGTGTTTCTCTGCCTTTTGCCCTATGACCACTGGGACAGGCTACAGAATTTTTCAATGGTTTTGGTACTAAAAAGTATTGAATTTCAATACCCTGTCCTCCTATTAATGTCAAATGTGTGAGGAGTGTTCCAAGAAAACATCAGAAGCATTTGACTCACCCCACGCACTCAGCCACACGCCTCATAGACTCCTGAGAGACGAATACGTGACAAGCAAACCTGTTCAGCATTGGGTGCTTAGTAATGAAGCCAAAGTAGCTGCACAACAGAGGAAAAAACAAAGACTAAGGTTAGCATATCCAAGATATTAGCTTCACTTTTGCTGTTATATACTCTTTTCATTCAAAGTTTAGGTGCACTTTGTTTTCTTTTGACATTCTCCACGTAATGTTTGATTTTCGCTGCTATCTTTCAGCTAAGTAAGAAAAAACTCTTCAAATGTTTTGTTAACATTAACAGCAATTTATGAATACTAAGTTTGTGTGCCAATAGCACATTTAATACTAATTCTACAGTGACTAGTGTTTGAATATGTAGCATGCATTATTGATGTAAGTGCCAAAGTATGGTGTTAATGGTTATATTCATTTTTGAGATTTTATTCTGCATTAAATTTTATAATTTTACATTTTCGTTCATTTCTGCCAAAATGTTTACTCTACAGTAGCCTTCAGAGACTTAGTTTGGTATGATGTGTGTTGGCATAGCAATACTCTTTCACTTCCTTTTAGCATGTACTAATATTTTAGTGCATTACCATGCTAAATTCATACCAGTAACATTAAAACAAAGTATATACTTTATAGTATTAGGGTATAGTGCATGATTGGGACACACCCTAATAATATGCAGCAAAGTGTCTTCTTTGGTATGAAATGCAGGTTTCACCAAATAATTATTTGATGTCTTTCCTTTCTAAACTGTTTACTAAAAGCAAATATTGAAAATCTTTTGCCTGAAAGGTGTTTTAAAACCTGAAATGTTTGCGTGCTGACAACACAAGGGGATAACGTGTGGGTTTGATCAATATTCGCATTTTTGTCCGATATTTTAAAAGTTCTAAAATGTTCGAACAGCTTTCTGCTTGTTATATTATTATATTAGTTACTGTAGACTGACAAATAAAACAAGCTCATTTAAAAAGAGCATTTTCAACAGGTGGGTGCCCCAAAAGCAAATTGTACTAAAGTGTAGGTAAAGACGTTATTTTTACCAGTTGTTTTTGGGGTGACATCCACAGAAGGAGATGTTCTTCATCTGGAAAAAGTGGCTACATCTGTCAAACTGCAACAACAGAGAGAGGAGAGGCATTTCACGTAACAGAAACAATATTAACAACAGCTTATTTTTTGATTATTTCCCATCTCTCTCTCTCTCTCTCTCTCTCTCTCTCTCTCTCTCTCTCTCTCACCTCCTCTGAGAGGTCATAATCATCATCCAGGCTCATGACCAGTTTGACTCCCTGTAAGCTAATCTCCAGTTCGCAAAGGGATGGGGGACGAAGATGCACCGTCCTCTTCCTCGCCATGGCAATCTGGAACACAGAGGCACAAACCTAAGTTTATTTAATAAATGAGGATTCTATTAGTAAACATTGGTTAATATCTCATATCACATTATGCTCTATAAAGTTTTTCCTGTTCACAACACCTTCTGCATGGCAGCACACAGGATGCCGTTGCCTTGGTGATAAGGCACCTCTACCGAGCCCAGGAACTGCACAGTGAAACTCTCCATCCAGGCTGGGTTTCTCTTCATCGCTATGGAAACAAACAAGTGGGAATTCCCCACTCACTGAGAGACGCTAAACATGATCACCACAACAAATAAGAACTTGTGCTCTGCCTTTTGACTGGCAAAACAATACACACATCTGAATAATTACACTACATAATTACACTAAGACTCTGACCAAAGTCTCGCTGTAAACATGCTTATTCACCTCCTACATCACTTCTGCAGTAGCTTCTAAAGTGAGATTTACTGGCTTAAAGAAATCTCTGAATCCTGAATGACCACAAATGCTTTAGCCTGGGGCCAGCTGGTTTTTTCGGTATCTAATGCAATGCCAGTGCCCAGCATACAAATTTACTAATGGGTGAAAACACAAAATCGATATGGAAAAGTGAACTCCGTCAAATCGCTAAAGCTGAGGGGTGAAATGCTGCACTACAGAAAATTACAAAACCTAACAAATAACAAATTCATTGCAGTTTTTAGGTCAAAATCCCCTTTAAGTGGAGAATGTTCTCACCCATCAGGTCTTTGGTTTGCCCAATAACTTCATGAGCATAATAAGCAGGGAAGATGCCTCTAGCCCCTGTGCGCATGTTGTAACCACGGTACCAGTAGTCATCCTCCTCTTCCTCAACAAAGAGTGGGTCATCAACATCAAGTTCCAGTTCATCTGCATGACGTGGGATAAACCTGTAACAGTAGTGAAAGTAGAGAAGAACAGTCAGTGTGGGAGAGTTTCAGACTGGACGCTGTGCAGCAGAGACAGAAAATCCACCATCTTTCATTTAAGACCTTGGCACTTGCTGTTTTTTTCTTCTCAGTGCTCCTCAGTTTAGCAGCTGAAGAACTGATAGCTGAACTTACCTGAAGACTGCTCTGTGAGTCTGGTCTCTTTCTTCTCCATTAATAGTGCAGGAGAACAACCCAAATGATTCTGTGCCTAAAACATACACAGAAAGCAAGTCATAATGCTGAGGTGAGACAGTGTGATTGTGAAAGAGTGTGTGCTGGTGAGAATGTGCATGGTTGTCTACTGGAAGCATAACTAGTCCTTCCTCATGCAGAACCTTATGAAAGTATTGGATATCTACTTCTTTTCTATATTTCTCATCTTTGGACAAAGTCTCATTAGGACTACTAAATATCTCATTTGGCAATTATGGCAGGCACATAAATTGTGCAGTTCTCTATATGCACTCAAACTCTCACCAAAGGAAAAAAGACAGTGGCAAATGGAATGGAGTTCATGTTACTCTCAGCTTTAGGCACATGCTACAGGTTTGCTGGTCATACTGTATTTCTTTTAGTAAAAAGTAATCATTTGCATGTAATTCTGCGTGTGTGTGTGTGTGTGTATGTGTAACCCTGTGAGGTAAGATCACTCACTCGAGGAACGTGATGTGCTGTTGACAAACACATTGAGGAACTTCTTGGAGAATGGTAGGTCTGCCTCAGGCGAGGAATCTTCCTCGGAAGAGGAGCTTAACAGCAGATCAGGCCGCACTCCTCTCACTGTCTGGCTCTGTTCATACACATCTTCTTCCTCATCAGCGGCTTCTTCATCACAGAC
This sequence comes from Brycinus macrolepidotus, assembly GCA_037974445.1. Taxonomy (NCBI): domain Eukaryota; kingdom Metazoa; phylum Chordata; class Actinopteri; order Characiformes; family Alestidae; genus Brycinus; species Brycinus macrolepidotus. Next base: position 5,831,902 of record JBBPCZ010000019.1, on the reverse strand, counting down.
TGTGGAGAGTCCATCACTGTCGTCACTAAGCACTGAGGTGCAGCGCTTCAGACTCACCAGTTCCAGTGTAGTATTCTCATCCACCACTAAAGTGTACTTCATTGAGTCATACGCCAAAGAGTCATCTACTGGTTTGCCACCCCCTGAATCAAAGGTGCTTCGCAGCTCCCGAACACTCTCATCGATAGGCGGGGAACTGTCTAGGTAATCATTTCCATAAGGTGAGGGTGACTTGTGAAGGCCCTCTAGGAATGGTGAGGCATCCTGATCGTCTTCATCGTTGTCTGTGGAATATGTGAGGCTGAAGCAACGATTGGTCTGTGCTGTGGGGATGTCAAGTGTCAGACTGTTTTTGACCTCTGTGATTTTTTCCAGAGATAGAGGGTCCACCCTTGTCTCCTGTCCCTCATCTTTGTCGCTGACGATGCTTTCGCTTAGGCTGGGTGAGTCCAGGTCCTTCATCCTCTCCATCGTCAGGTCATTATTTGGCTCCTCTTCTTCCTCATTCTGCTGATTTTTCAGTGATATCTGGCATGTAAAGTCATCCTCAGATGTGTTCTTGGGCTGGTACCTCTCTAAGAAAATAGGAGTGATTGTGTCATTTGTAGGGTTGCTCATGTACAAACAAGAACTGAGCCTCGTGTCGTCCTGCTCTTCTTCTGAACCACAGCTGGCTTTTCTGTCTTCTCCATCAGTCTGCAGTTTTGAGCCTTTGGGCAACTGTTCCAGGCAGTCTTCCTCAACATTCTGCGTTTGTGTCTTATGGTCTTCACTCTCGTTAAAGGTATCAGTTTCCAGGTCGGATGAGGGTGAGATGGTGTCGGAAATGGAGGCGGAGCGCTTGAGGCACTCCTCTGGGCAGCTGATTGGGTAGGATCCCTCTGAGATCATCTTGTTGACCAGGTTGCTGAGTAACCATGGCGAATCTGAGTTCTCACTGAGCTCATCCTCAGATTCTGACTCAGATTCTCCTTCGCTGTTCCCATCATAGTCATCCACCGAGGGCATGAGCCTGGGTCCAACGGGCAGGTAGAAAGACCGTTTAAAGCTCTCCAGACTGTGGTCTGGTTCTATCTTCAGCAGCAGTTGCTGGGATGCACTATCCTCACAGGGCACAGCAGGAGGCAGGGTCTCATCAGGATCAGCATGGTGCTCATAATCCTGTTCATCATCCACACTCTGGAGCCCCATTATTGCCTGTCCATCATCCAGAGGCTGGATATCTGGGCTGTGCTCCAGTGTTGGTGAATGGTCCTGTTTAATGGGCTCTGGCTGGCCTAGAAGAAGAGATGCCTTCAGACCGACAATGCCACTGTCCTGCTCAGCATCAAGTTCTTGGTCCAGCTCTGGGTCCGAGGTGGGTGAGCTGGCTTCCTCAATGGAGTTGGTCAGGTGTGAGGACCTTCCACTGCTAGACTCACTAGTCAAGTCCAGCTCAGTCTCTGAGATGGACGAAATCATATTACTGACCAGTGGGCCACCACAGGCAAATGCTGCCTCTAGTTCACCTTCAATATCAGAGTCAGATCCAGGGGAGCTGAGGTCATCACTGTGCTGGTCTGACTCTGCATATTGCTTGGCATTCATGTCAGCGATGCCAGGGTCAGAGGAAGGAGATGTTGTGTCATTCATCAAAGCAGCATCAGCAACAGGTTGAGGCATGTCATAAGCCTCATGTATTGAATCAACATCTAATCGACCGGACGATGCAGGATATGGGACAGAGGCCGGCTCTGTAGGTTCAATACTAGGAAACTCCACATAGGATAAGCCATCAGGCTCCTTACAGGTCAGATCATAAGTCTCCTTGCCCATGAAGTCGATGTCAAACTCTTTATCCAGCTCCTCATCTGAAAGTGGGGTCTCCGCATCATTGCCAAGTGGTGCCGTAGAGGACAGGCACTTGCTGGTGCCATCCAGAGTAAGGTCATTCTCCAGCTCCTGGTCATCAGCAGTTTCTGTAGTGATGGTGTAAGTGTCAGTAGGTCTGGGGCGGCACAGTCGGTGTTTGGCATGTCCATTGAGGTCATGGTCAACCTCAGTGTCGGAACACTGGGAAATGCAGTCATCACCTGAGGGCACATTTTCCTCAAGAGTTCCTTCAACAGTAGCCTTTACCTCTGTGACTTCGGGGCCACCAGAGTGATGCTGACCAAAAGAACCTTAATACAGAAAGTGAAGAGAGGGGAGAAAACAAAAAAGTGGAAAGAAAACAGAATTAGAAAAGGAGGGAAAGGTAAAAGGAAGAAACATATATTGATGGGGACAAATAAAGAGGTCCTGATATTCCATTGTTAGTAAACATTTTAAAATATTGTACACACAGTGTGGAGACGATGGTGACAACACTCATAAGTGTAAGCTGACAACTTCACGTGCACAGTTAAGACTGTATGTTCATGATGATGGGCCTCTAGCAACAGGGTCAGACATTTTTTACCGTATTCGGGCCGCTCGCGTCTGTTGCCCTCAAAGTCGTACAGCAGCGGCCTGCCAGGCGACTGATTGAGACCACAGTGCCCAGGTGGGTTTGGGGGAGTACCTTTGGCAGAGACTGCAGTGCCTGGAGCCCCTGGGCATGTGCCAGTTACGTGGGTACCATCCTCTAGGCAAGTGTGGGTTGGAGATAAACGGCCTGAAGCAAAAAACAGAGTCAGGATATATCAAATCACCTAGCATATCTCCATTACAGATATATAAAGAAGAAATGGAGGGGAAGAATGAGATTGTCTTCTTCACCCTTCCGTTTAATATTTTATGCCTGTAAATGCTTGAAAATGAGCTAAAATGGCAATGGCAATGCAATTTAGTCAAGACAGTGATTATTTGCAGTCAGACTCCAGAAAAAGCAGCACAGAAAAAGAAATGATCACAAACAAATTAAGTGCAAATTGCTTGTTACTCCAGGTCAATTTGTCAGCTAAAAGTAGCTTAGCCAAGTAAAGTGAAAACAGCAGTCACCCTGTGAAGTGGGTTTGCGAAGAGAGTCCTGCCAGCTTGACTTCCGTGGAGATACGCTACTGTTGTTGTTCAAGGAGTCCTGGGACAAGAAAGAATGACATAAATGTTTTACATATATAAAACATATGTAACATATGGGTACTTTTCATTTCTATATAATATAATATAGTGTATATGTATACCTGTGAAACTGCAGTGGTCAGGTTTAGAGTTGTGGGGCGGCTTTTAAGGGTACCTAGAGTAGGGGAGGGGGGAGGAGATGCAGAAGGAGAGGGCGGAGCATCAGGATCTGGCTCTCCTTCCTCCTCCTCCTCCTCCTCCTCCTCATCTTCATCATCAATCATCTCAAACTCTTGAAAGTCATCTTGGAATGAACACACTGGGTGGTGGAAATCATTCTTCTCCAGAATGAGGGAGTCCTGCAGAGACAGAAAGGTTCATGTTAAGGTGCTCTTAGTGAAGCTCTAAGGTATTGCACTAAAGCAAACTTTCAGAAAGACTTTTGATAAAAGACTGAATATTCCTTATTCGATTTTCAAACTCATGCTGTCAAAACTAAATGGTGCCTGTGAAAAAACCCAGCAAGACACTACAAATTCAGGAATATAGCTAGGCAAGGACTCTAACCCATTTCTCATTTTGGCATTCAGAGTGCAGCTCATGAGTGCCGCCTCTGGGCCCTTGCTGTGGGCTTCATTGTGGGCCATAACAATGTGGACTCAGCGGTGGCCTATTAGCCAAAGTTCTTTGAGATACAGAGGAGGTCCAGAGAGGATGCCTTTTGTTTACAGCTGTCTGGTCAACAAGGCAAGAAGAAAGAAATTACGAAAAATGCATTTGATTATTAATGTAACTTGGAATTTGGATGCATTATGCTAACAATATGAATTGAGCCACTGCAGAAAAGCCAATTAACTAATTATGAAAAAACAAATATGACAGATGCACTGTGTGTAGCCCATGCAAAGCCTGCACATCACATGAGTCTGTCCCAAAAGTCTGAGTCTAAACTAAGCACCTTGACCTATAGGTCTATGCGTTGTTGATGTTATCAAGGTGTGGACTTTGAGGAACACTGGAGGGCTTAGACAGGGCTTTAACAACATCTAACTGACAGCAGACACAGCATGAGCTCAAATAAACAAACCATCTGAAGGTGTAGCACCCATGACATATCTCAATAAATCTCTTTTCTGCTTTCTTTTATTTACATGCATTTGCCTCAATCCAACTGGTGAAAACACATGTTTAGACATGAGCATTTGACTGTGAAAGCTGACAACTATAGAAAATAAATGCAGTCTGCTTAAATAACTGCAATTAGCTCTATAAACTGCAGTCAGGCTATAATGTAATAATTGTGACAGGCCTTCTATAGTATGTGTTTTTAAGGGTGGACATCCAAGTGTAATACTTAGTGTGCATGACATGGGTGGGACCTAATATTCCCCTTAGGAAATCAACCATATGTTATTATTGCAACATCGCAACCCTCATCTCCACTTGTGAGCCTACTCACAAACATGTATCTAGATCAGCGGGAGCATGATTATTTCTGTCCATTCTGAAAGCGAAAAACAGCTCTACAAGCTCTCCGTGGTCTCAGAGGTGTGGGGGAATCCAGGGTAAGAGCAAAAGGAAATATTTGTGGACAGCAAAAAATTCCTTTTCATGCTTGAAGACATTTCCTATTCAGAGCATAAATTATCAGTCAAAGGTTCAGCCTTATACACAGTCAACTAGAGCATGGCCCTGGCAGAATAAAAAATAATACCCTGATAATACCCCAAAAAAAACAAAACTAGACAACTCATCAGGGACAGTTGAGGACATAGAGAAATTACAGAAATGAAAACCCAACCCCTGCTCTGAACAAATGCTTCTGTGCCCACTTTACATGATTAGAGGCATTAATCTCTCATTGCAGTTCCACTGTCTGAGATATGGGGGGGATTTGAGTCCTCGCTCTGTCTGGGCATTACTGCACCCTGACACTAGGTCATCAGATACTCAACCAATCAGAAAGACATGACGCAGTTTGGGATATGTGTCTGCTCCAGGACTGGTTAGTGCGTGATTCTGAGCTTTCATGGAAACAGGGAGATTTTCAAAGAGAGGTGTAGTAAAACAGAAAAGAAGGCGGGACAAGAAAATAAACGTCAAGTTCAGTTCACATAGTAACCCATGGCTTTAAAAGACAAAGCTCAAACAAAGATTTTTTACAGACAAAGCTCAAAAAAAAAAAAAAAAATTAAATTAAAGAGCTGGGAACAAATGTTGCACGGTGACAGACTGCAAAGTGCCTAAAAATGCAATGGTGCCTAGACTGTAACTTATTAGCTTGTTAAATATCTAACACTAGTCTGGTGATCCAAATAATATGTACAGTTTTATTATTTGGCTTTTTATAGGCCAGTAGTGATGAACAAAAAATACTTTTTTCTGGCTAATAAAGAAACTCAAATGGTACATTTATTTGTTATATTTTGCATATTTTGCATGTTAAGTGAGTAACACACACACACACACACACACGTGTATATATATATATATATATATATATATATATATATATAGAGAGAGAGAGAGAGAGAGAGAGAGAGAGAG
>JBBPCZ010000019.1:5791187-5826234 GCA_037974445.1 Brycinus macrolepidotus | reverse complement strand
GAGAGAGAGAGAGAGAGAGAGAATTTGTGTGTGTGTGTGTGTGTGTGTGTGTGTGAGTAGAAAGGAGGAAATCATTAGTGTTTCAGGGCATGAACTTCTCTAATAAAAAATATACTCCATTAAGCTGGTTTCAGCTTTCTCAGATGACAGATCAGATTTGCAGGATGGAGCCTTTTCATGAACCATTTTTTTCGGTCGAATCGGGATCTGGACTGTTTCCTGGCCATGTGCCTTTCCTGAGAAAAAGTTTTAACCCTCTTTGCTCTGTGACAAGATGTGTTATCGTCCTGAAAAATGACATCATCATCACCAAGCCTATTTTCTACTGGAACGGAATGAGAAAACTTTCCACTATTTCAGCGTACACTTGTCCATTGACTGTGGAGGTAATGGTGGCCATCTTCCATAGTCCTTTACTTGAAATGCAGCCCCATATCATAAATGAGTCAGAAAATTTGCACATTTTCTTTAGGCAGTCATAGCTGTATGTTCATCACTGAATATCACTATGGAACAACTATGGAATGACTATCATCTTTTGCCACACTCCATGTTGGGTTTTCTTCTTGATGGACTTAAGTTGATGACTCTCTTGATTCCTTTCAATTATCCAGGTGCAATTAGACTAGAAAGACTCATTTAGACTTGTTCCAGTATGTGTTTTAGAATTGCTAGTTAAAATAATTTCATTTCATTTATTTGAGGTTTGTGTCACAGAGCCAGAATCTTCAGCTATTAAACAAAATGAGTTTATTTTTTAACTTCTCTTGAGCTCACCCAACAGGTTTTCCTTGGGATTAGCTCAGGGGACTGGGATGGCTATGTGTCAAAAAACTTAATTTTGTGGTCATTGATCCATTTATGTGTGGACTGGACATTTTGAACCATTATCCTGATGGATCCAACTACAGCCTTGTTTTAGCTTTTTGACAGAGACAGACAGATTTTCATTTAAAATCTCCCGGTACGTCATGGAGTCCACGGCATTATGTAATATCTTAACAACATTCCCAGGGTCTTTGGGGGAAAAACAACCCAAAAGATCACAGACTCTTAGCAGTGTGGATACGTTATGTTTCTGGATAATCATCTTTCTTTTTACACCAAACTCACTCTGAGTGCTGCAAAGCTCCAGATGTTTATGTTGGTGATTAGACGAAAGTAAGGGTTTTCTTCTGGCATGCATTTACATCATTTGTTGACATGCTATCTTCTTCTCTATCCATGCTTCTAATTGTGGATGGGGGCAAAGTAAATATGCTTCTCTTTATTACAGCTCGAGTTGTTTGAAACTTCCTAACAGTGAAAATGGGCATTTTCAGTCATTTAGCTCATCTGTTCAGAGACCATCTCCTCTCATAATGCACTTTTCTTCTTGCATTACTCTTACATAAAGATTTAGCACTTAGTATTCCCCTCTGGTTCTCACACTGTCCTGAAACTTGCCTGTGTCCTCGTATCGTTAGTCGCTTTGGATAAAAGCGTCTGCTGTATGATTGTAGAGTAATGTAATGTTTATTGCAGTTACCTGTTTTTTGAAGGTCAACACACTTTGAATAGTTTCTAATCCATGCCGATGAAAGAATTTGATGACGGCTTAAATGTTCCTCAACTTTCAAATGGATTTTAAAAAGTAAAATATAAGCAGTAACATGCTTTAGCTACTTTTTGTTCATAACAATCTCTATTGGTTGCCAATAAGTGTGACACAAGGGTTTTTGTTTTCTTAGATTAAATTTACTTTTTTTTTTTTATTAAGGAAGTTAACCCCAAAACATTTTTATTTTACTTTTATATCTATCTTTATCAAATGTTCCAGTACTTACACAGCTGTCTGTATTTAGAAGAAATATTCCTGTCTTAGGTTGGATTTTTGGGGCTGGGCTTTTTGAAATGATCTTCCTGAAAGAAAAAAGATACACTATATCGCCAAAAGTACGGGAACACGCCTTCTAATTTTTTAGTTCCGGTGATTAAGCAACACCCATTGCTCACAGGTATATGAAGTCAAGCACATAGCCATGCCTCCACAGACAAGCTCTGGCAGTAGTATGGATTGTACTGAAGAGTTCTGTGACTTCAAACGTAGCATGGCCGTAGTCGCAAGTCGGTTTGTGAAATTTCTAGATCTCCTTCGGTCAGTTGTAGGTGCTAGCAAGGACAGCTCAGCCACAAACTTGTAGACCACCCAGACTCACAGAGCGAGGATGGCAAGTACTGACGACTGTAGTGGGCATTCTCTGTTGCATCACATAAAGTTCAAAGCTGCCTCAGAAGAAACTTCAGCATAAGAATTGTGCGTGAGGAGCTTCATGAAATGAGTTTGCGTGGCTGAACATCTGCACACGCAGATGACTAGGATCTCTATGGTCAATGCCAAGTGTCGGCTGGGGTGGTGTAAAGATTGGTTCTGCTGGTCTCTGAAGCATGTGTTCTCTGGATGGCTGTGTTCACTATATGGCTAAGAGAAAGCATTGTTCCAATAGGAAAGTTTTGTGGAGGACAGATCCGTGCTGCAGCTGTTTTTCAGTGTATAGGCTATAGCACTGCATAGAATGATATACTTCCAGTAATTTGCGTAAAGCCCTTCCCTGTTACAGCATGATTGTGCCCCTGTGCACAAAGTGACATCCATAAAGGTCCATAGATATTTTAATGCGTTTGGTGTGGAGGAACTCCGGTGGCCTGACCTCAATCAAGCTGAACACCTGTAGGATCATTCGGAATGTTGAATGTGAGCCAGATCTTCTTGTCCAGCATCCGTGTCTGACCTCATTTATTTGGACTGAATGGGCACACATTCCCACAGACACTCTCCAAAATCTTGTGGAAGCCCTTCCCAGAAGACTGGGAAGGGTTTCCACATATTAATATGAGGGATTACCCAATATTAATTCCAAAGGTTTGTGAATAGGGGGGCCAGTATAGATGTGATGGTAAAGTACTTTTGGCCACATAGTGAACCACTTGGAAGCAAAGCTAACTAAGAAACATGTTATTGCTGTCACATAACTGTAGCAACTGTCTTCAAATCTTCATTATAATGGAGAGAATTAATTACTTGGACATCAGAAATGACTAAATGATAGCTTGGTTGTATTTTCTTTTCCTGCAAATGAATGGCGAGGCTGACAGTTAGAATCACACCATGGATTCCACGTGGTTGTATGATATGCATACTGAGTATTGTGAGATAACACTGATGAACAAAAAACAATATAAAATAATGGATTCTGTCAATTTTGAGACATGCAGTGGTGTGAAATATCTGATAACTATTACAAAAGTAATATCTACGTAAGTTGTATGATTCCACACACAGGTTCTTTGAGGGGTCACAAAGGACTAATGTAAATCATTATGGCTTGCCAGGGATGCTTCTTAGTCTTATCAGTCTTATACCTTAAGGCTGTCAGGTGCAACCTTTCTTGGCATGAATTGTCCTTGGCATGACATTAAGGCTTGACTGATCTCCTCTCGCTGCATTTAAATTTGCATTGCAGAGAAATATAACATTAATTTCAGTAGGGTTACAAATGCAGTAACATTTGTAAAATGCAGGCAGTTTATTGCAGTACCCCAGCACCCCAGATGTTCTACTTCAGAATAACTGTGCACCAACTACATCATCAGATATCAGTTTAAATATTGATCAAAGCTAAACTTCTGACTGATAGCAACATTGTTTAAGCAATCAACCAGGTTTTTGTTCCAAACATGCAATTGGAAATCAGCCAATTTATTATTTTTATTTTGCCTAGTTTATTTTTATGTTGGTGTTGAAGTCTTTGTGAAGTAAATAACAAAAGCCTGTAAGTGAACTCATGCTGCATTTGAGTGTTTGTGTGTACATTAAAGAGCAAATAGTATTATTTATATTGTAACTCTGACTAGTAGAAGGCACCAAAAATGTGCTTCGCGTTGAGTTTCATTTGGTACACACAGTGTTAAAAATCTGTCAAAGGAAAAAAGAAAGAAAAGAAATTGGTTGTAAAAAAAAACTGAATCAGAATTGGCCATAAAAATTCAAAACTGGTGCATCCATAGCTGATACTGATATGATTAATACTAAGTTACGTCTGAATACATTTCTCATTTTTTCAAATTTTAACTATGATCATATTTAGTGTTCAAATTCACTAGTTCAGCCAGTTTTGTCGTACTTATCTCAGATTTCCCAGAGGCATAAGCAATTGGTTTCTCAGTATTGACAAGAAGTCTTGAGTTTGCATCCAAAAAAGTCAGTGTTCCTGAAGTAGTGCCAATGTTTTTGTCAAAACTGGAGACAAACTTATCTTGTAAGGATTTCCCTCACGCAAGCAGAGCTTTACTTAACCCACTTAGTGTACCAGGCATTCCGTGACGTTATTGATATGCTGCGCTACGAGGTGTGTGGGCGAATTTATCTGGTACAGTGTATTTGGCCCATAACCACTTTGACGTTCGGCTTGAACAACAACAATATATGGCAAAGACTGTCTTCATAAAGAAAACACTAACCTGCTGTACATCAAAGGACAAGATGACATCATGATCACCATGAAATTAAATGGCAGTTCCAAAAAGGAGTCCGTTAGTTGATAACATAGGTCGAGTTAATGCAGGTATTGTAGGTGTTTGTGATTTCTTATTCATATAGCACTTGGTAGACTGATGTAGCTCTGAATCAGTATGTGGTTTTGTCTACATGAGCAGTAGGTGCCCTTGATGTCTACCACATAATCCTTTAAAGTTGAAGGAGAAAACAAATCCCCAAAACAAGGATGTGGCCAACTGTGCACTGTGAGAGCTTTGCACAGTTAGTGCTTTTTCTTTTGCTGTAATTCAGTAATTAATCTTAAATTAATCTGAAACTAATTTCTTCGTTATATGGACTTCAGAACAGAAACCACTTGGAAGGGATGGGCTTGCTGCAAGCCCTATCATTAAAGGGGCCCACGGACATGAAAGTAAATAAATAATATATTAAAGTGTATAAAATATTCTCAACAGAATTTGGGTTTTAATATAACTGTTGTGACATAAATAATAGAATAAGTTGTTGTAATAGTAAAAGTATAATATATATTAACAATACACTATACTATTCTATTACCATTACAACTATAGTATAAGCATAGTATTAAATATGAATAATATTTTCAGAGTAGATTTGGAATTCAGTACAGAATATGTGGCCATGCTAACAAGGGAACCCTGAAAAATGGTTCTTCTCAAATCAGCAGCACTGAAGAAAAAAAAAACTAGAAAGAATCTAGGTTGCAGTTACATACTTTTTTGAGTCAATCAATAACTTCAGCTTCAAACCCCAGTGAGCAAAAGCAGCAAGAAGGAGAGAGAACTTGGCATCATTATTCTACAAAATGTCCACATTTAGAGTGCTGGCATGTCAGCTTAGTTACTTCCTCAGAGAAGCTATTTCTGCCTCTTAGTTTATAAAGTACTTGTTACTGTTTGTTCAGAATGAATTGCTAAAGAGCTGTTGGATATCTGCAAATGTTCCTGTGTTCTTCCTTGCATTTGGTAGCCATCATGTGTGTGAGGAGGAGTCAGGTGGCAGAGGTTGTGAACCTCATTTTCAGATGGTCAGAAAGGCTTGAGAGCCACTGTATATTACTGTTAACAGATTACTGATATTTACCTTATCTTTCTACTCTGAGGAGTGAGAACTAATTCAGGTCTGAGTGTTATAAACAATATGCAGATATACCTGTCTTGTGACCCCTCTGTTACAAAATCCATCAAATGTGAACTAACCATAACTCAGAAATGAGGTATTGGCCCAGCCTTTAAGAATGAAATTTTTGTAGCAATTGGTGTATTAAAATCATTTTCTGACTTGTGCCATAACATTGATAACCCTTTACAGATTTTATTTTCACATCATGCATTTCAGCTACAATAAAACTCAGCTGCAATGGGCATGAAATGGAGACTTACTGTTAAGAATCATCCTACTATTTTATACCCTGAATTTCAGAAACGTGTACAGGTGTTAGATCCTACAGGTGTTAATGTGTAGTTACAAATAATGACAATACTTTGTTCACCTTGTTTTACAATTATATTACTGTATGTAGGCTATAGCCCCCAGGCGTTTGTCTTTTCCTCTTGACAGGTCACATTCGCACCCCTCGTGATGAAGGTCTGGACAGAGTAATCAGTCTTTGAAATTCTCAGAAACCAAAAGCAGTTCGAAGAATCCGGCAAACTACTACAAGCATTCAGTGACGCAAATGCCAAGAGATGCAGCCTGTCTTGTCTGTACCCTTGGCTTCAGTTCAAGAAGTGTAGGTCAGACAGTCCATGTACGTCTGTGGAGTGACGTGGTGACTAGGATTTCCTGAGCACATGTGGAGAGGTACTTAATCTACGACCTGCACCAAGGGCGTAGGGGTCTTTTCACAGTGTGCGCACGTTAATTTATCTGATCACCTGGTCACAGATTAAAGATTACAGTCGCTGCTAAATTTGCTGTTTCACAGGGCCCACAGCACTCAGAGTCACCGGGAGCTCACAGTGGACACTGCTCATCAGGGAGACAACGTGGCACGAATATAACAACTTGTCTTTGAGGACTTCCAGCCAAAGCAGAGCCTCCTCTTTGTGGATTCTTTTGCTATTCTTTTGTGGAGTCTTTGGCTAAAGTAACTTTTTTCTTCTGCTCAAGCTTTTTTGATCATGGGTCAGTCAGAGTCTCAATACAAGGAGCTGGAGCTCTCTGAGATTCAGAGTCTCTATAAAACATTCATTATGGAGTGTCCAAGCGGATCATTGTACCTGCATGAATTCAAGAAGATATTCGGAGTGAAAAGTGGACCGAATCCTGCATCCATGTACTTGGAAAATGTTTTTAGATCATTTGATGAGAATGGGGTAAGTAGCCTGTCCTCTAGGCAGGACATAGTCATTTTCATTCCGCTTTAAGATGAATGCTTCATGCTTGAATGGATGAAATTTGCTTTTTCAGGACAACACATTGGATTTTATCGAGTATGTGGCAGCTCTTCACCTAGTGCTCCGAGGGAGGCTGGAAGACAAACTCCGGTGGTCCTTTAAGGTTTTCGACAATGACGGAAATGGACGACTGGACAGAGATGAAATAGCACGTATTATCAGGGTATGTTGAGTATGGTGGACCCAAATGGCCACATATTACTGAAAACTTCATCACCACCTCAGTTATACTGGTTGATGTAGAATAATGAAATTTATCTTATGTCTTCAAGACTGGTTATCAAACCAGTCCTCAGGAGACCTCTACATAGGCCATATTTTTGCTCTAACCCAGCTCCCAATCCACCTGTGCCAGGTATTCAATGTTCTTAATAACTTGTTTTAGTTATGTTAAAGACTGGATAGAGCAAAAATAATGGGGACTATTTTGGAGACCCTGAGGACTGGTTTGTAAACCAGTGTTCTACAGCAGCCTTTCCTAGTCCAGTCCTTAGGGACCCTCAGCCAGTATATATTTTGGTCCCCCCCAGCACATCATTGTTTGGTGTGTTTGGAGGTGTAATAGAGGAATTGGGTCCTGAAACAATGCGTTAGACTTTTCCTCTCAAAATATGTTGAAGAAAAATTCTGAGTGTCTTGTTTTTGGTGTGTCTGCAGATCATCTACAAGATCAAACTGGGCAACGTTACGGACGAGAGTGGAAATTTCCTCAGTGTGGAAGAAGTGTGTGATCGGGTAGTTGAGCGCATTGATGAGAATAATGATGGTGAGTGTTGCATATATCACCATTTTCTGTGCACAGAAAAGTTTGTTGCACATACCGACCAGAAATAATCATCGGAGGCATAAAGCTGATACGTCCTTGTTTTTTGCACGGGTGGAATATAGGGTCAGTTTCCCAGGCATGTTCTTAATGTCCATTGTTCTTCCCTAAGAGTCATGTTGTATCAAAGTAAGTGGATAATGCCTCGGATAATGAGGATGATGTGGTCAGGATTAAGACCATCTCTGTCCAGGTTACTGGACACTCATGTTTAGATCTCAGCATTGTATTGTGTATAACTTTTATTTGTCTTACTCTGTGTTGTTTTTTCATAAATATCAGCAGTGACTGCAGCTATGCCTTTCCCTCCTCAATTGCGTGACTGACCTTTCAGTCTTTGGTGTCCTTTTGACTCTTGGAAAAATCTCTTTGAAACTAATTAGATTAACTAAATACATGGACTGGCGGGTGACTTAGAGTTCTGATGTCATGACACATCAATATCCCAGTTGATCTTATGAATTGCTGTCTTGTATCACAAGTAACAAGAAACCAATAGTGGCAAGTCCTTTTCTTACATGTACATTGCTGTTGCAGGTAACATTTCTTTGGAGGAGTTTCTGGAGGGTGCTTGTCGTGACGCCTGGGTCAAAGAATTCCTCAGCATGGAAATCAACCCCAGTAGTTGGGTACAAAATCTACCACATGTCAATGGAAATGAACAGATCAGAGAGGCATAAAGGCTCTAGTCTGGATACAAGCACACATACTCTCCTTCACCTCATGCACAGAAATGGAGTATGGGGACGTAATGATTTCTGAAATGTACTTCATACCCTTGCTCCGTGTCATACAAAGGAAATCACTTGAACAAGCCGCTGATCTCATGGGAAACATCATCTCAAACGTGTTGAGTCATGACTTGTCAGTTTCCCTTGGCTTTATTTAACTGTGTATGGAAATCATGTGGCTTATGCATTCATTTGGTGGTCTGTAAGCCTGAACGGCCTTCGAGCAACCTTGCATTTTATTCACAACCATAATTATTTACACTGCACTGTCAAAAGTTTGGAAACATCTAGCTATTTAAATGCTTTCAGTATGAATATGCATGCTTTATTTGTGACAGTGATGACTTGGGAATAATGCCAAACCTCACTCATTTTATCCCCTTGCTGTGATGTCGGTACTTAACTGCACTCAGACTTTTCCAATGTTTAAACCACATTTGGGCAATATGTGCAAAAAACTAACAAATCGTTATTTAGGCCAATCCTGCTCTTCATACAAAGGAAGAGACTTTGACGAACTTGAACCTGAGTGGTGCGAAATATTAATCCTTTTACTTCATGATCAGATTTCAAAAGAAAGCAGGGTGTCCCCAAACATTTGGTGGGCAGTGTTGTCTTACAGACAGACTTATGTTTGTTTTTAGATGTTATCATACACATCTCCTAGTCATGGTATAGATCTTGTATTCCAGTTAAACTTAATTTTTAAAAAAATTAGAGGAATATAAGTGACTGATTGTCCATTAGGAGGAATACATCTCAATCAGTATCTTCCAGAATCATTACGTCATATGACATCAGGGACCAGCCGCAGCTATTAGGATCTGTACATGCACTACTGCAGATATTATAGTTTTAAAAGACAAAACTAACTAACTAGTTGCCATAATATTCAAGTAAGAGTGTTAAATATATCTGTGTGTGTGTGAATGTGTGTGTGTTTTAATATCATTTGTATTGTATTTTTATAATAAGAATATTGCCCTTATGTGCCCTAAGACTATTTCATTGTCTCATTTGACCCCAGCTGGTTTGTGAACAATGTTATTGTTTTCTCTTTTCTTAAATCATTATATAATCTTGATGTAATGTTATTACAGTACTAATAAATCTCATGCATGAAATTACTGACTCCTGAGAACAGAAACTTGATTTCCCTAACAAGCTAATTAAGGTGTAGTACCTTTGTAAAAGTTATCTGAGAGCTCAAATCTCTTGGTGTGCCCTAACTTTTGAATGATGTTACTTTCCTTTTTCACGCTAAAATTGTACAAAATAAAAATAATAGACCAATCTTGTTTAAAATGTTGAAAAAAAATATTTCATCCTTAACTTTTTATTTTTTTTAGAGATCAGTTCATCCTCTACTCGCTTAACTATTCACAGAAACAGAAAGGTTCACCAGGGGTGCCCACGCTATTTCTTTTCACATACAGACACGGATCAGCCATAACAATAAAACCACCAGCCTAATATTGTCTGAGTCCTCCTCGTGCCCCTAAAACAGCTCTGACCCATCGAGGTATGGACTCCACAAGACCTCTGAAGGTGTTGTGGTATCTGGTTCCAAGATATCAGTAACAGATCCTTTAGGTTGGCAGGTGGGCCCTCCTTTGATCAGACTAGTTTGACCTGCACATCCATCAGATGTTTGATCAGATTAGGATCTGGGGGATTTTCAGGGTAAGTCATGTTTTTCAAATTATTCCTGAACAATTTTTGCAGTGGGCCAAGGCACAATATCCTACTGAAATAGGCCACTGACATTAGGGAACACACTGTTACCATGAAAGAGTGTACTTGGTCTGCAACAATGTCTAGCTAAGTGGTACATGTCAAAGTAACATCCACACGAATGCCAGGACTCAAGGTTTCCCGGCAGAACACCGCCATTGCCACATGCGCAGCAAGCTTGAAACAGTGCGTGATCTGAAACCTTGGTATCTTAGCCAGCATTAATTGTTTAGCAGTTTATGTTACAGTTGCTCTTCGCACCAGACGGCCAAGCTTTCGTTCCCCACAAGCATCAGTGAGGCTTTGGCGCCATGACCCTGTTGCCAGTTCACCGGTTGTCCTTCCTTGGACCACAGTTGGTAAGTACTAACAACTGGAAAACGGGAACACTCCACAAGACCTGCCATTTCGGAGATGACCCAGTTGTCCAGCCATCACAATCTGGCCCTTGTCACAGATACTGTATGCTTGCCCATTAAGCCTGCTTCAACTTCAAGAACTGATTGTTCTCTTGCTGCCTAATATAACTCACACCTTTACAGTTACAATGGTTAGGGGTTTTAACTTAGTTGCTCTGTGTTTTTATATATGTGTGTGTGTGTGTGTGTGTGTGTGTGTGTGTGTATTAGAATATGTATAAGAATATGCATTCAGAAACTCAATTTGGGGTTTTTCAACTTGCCAACAAGATTTGAGCTTTAAGACACTTTAATGCAAACCACAATTAATTCTACACCATAAAGCTGATAAACATCATTGTCAAGAGAGTGCAAAGACGCTGTCATGACCTCATTTTTGGCCCAGTACATCACTACTGTGGTGGGTTAGTAATTGAGGTCAGGCTAATCTAATCAGATACATTCCCAACAACAGCATCTCCACCTCGAGCTCTACCAAATGGAAACAAGGCTAGTTAAGGACACATTAGGATAACTCGGTCAGTGATGTACATGCAAAGGCCAGACAAGGAGGCACACACACACACACAAATTTTAAACTGAAAAGATTAGAATAAAAAAAAAGCTCTTACAGTCTAAAACAACAACAACTACAACAACAACAACAATAATAATAATAATAATAATAATAATAATAATAATAATAATAATAATAATAAAATATATCTGTGTCTGATGCACTCATACCAGTGCAACACACTACCATGCCACTGTTATGCTGATGTCACTGCTGTGCTGGGAATGATCCACCCCAACCAAATAGTATCTGGTCAGTGGTGGTCCCTTTCCACTGATGGACAGGGCAAAGGGGGGTGATAAACTATGCAGTAACAGATCAGCTACATTCAGTAACTGCAACTCTACAAAGTGTGCTTATATTGTAGATGTTTCTGATAAAATACCCAGTAAGTGCAGGTACAAGGTGAGTGTATCTAAAAACCTGGAAACTCTGTATTTTGGTGTTCAGCTTGTTCTAACATTGACTCTGTATACGCTAGAGCTACAGCTGTGGATTGTTTGCATGTATTCCCCCACTCTAAATCTCACATTACTTGATCCTATCCTATTACCAGTCAGACCACTTCACAGTGTGTGTGTAAAGCCATCCACCAGTCAAGTCAGAAATGCATGACCCATGGATTATCCAGGGATTAGTGCTATTCCTAATTGCGATGGGCCTGGGGCTAAGGTGGTTAGTGGTCATAGCATGGGGGGGATTAAAAATGACACCTGAAGGACTGGGGCTCAGGCTAAGATGAGCTGATTGTATGACTGATATCATCTTATGGCATAAGAGATTACTTGAGTGTGGACAATCATATCCAAGCTTGATTTCCATTAACCCTGTGTGTTTCTCTGTGTGGTCTCATCATCCAGAGGATGTGGAGTATTATTGTGTCATCTGGGGGGTTACTGGTGGCGGTATGGGATGGAATATGATATATGTAGTGACCCATTTATTATACTAAATGATTCTCTTTGATCCAATGTCTGAAGAACTGTGTGAATATAATACAGTAAAAAAATAATGCAGTAAAAAAGTAGGGTCATGAGTTCAGTCTCTACACGGTGCCTTTAAGAAATAAGATTAAATGTCAGAGAGCTGGTGTTCTAATCCTCCTGTCATTCTGTATTTAGTCACAAGATATTTTTACAAACTGATGGTTCAAAAAGATTATATGATCTTTATTTATGTTTTTTTTTGTTTGTTTGTTTGTCTGTTTGTTTAAGCATCATTCATTTTTTAGACCAAAGTGGGACAAAGTTTGTAAACAGAGAAGCTGAAGAAACTCAATATTACCCTTCTAGGAGATTTAAAAAAAAAACTGAGATTGTATAAGAACCCCCAAAATTAGTATCACACAGCATCTTTTCATTTTACTGAAACATGAGAGAAAGAGAGTAAAGCCTTCCAGGCCTTACATAACAGTACTTCTCCTGCTATTTAAAGAAAGACTGCACTGAGTGTGTGTCCCATTTTCTCAGCATGCTGTGTGCTCTATCAAGGCTGAGTAACTGTGTATGTACACAAAGAGTCTGGGTTTTTTTGCGCATTACAACTGTGGATAGTGTTAAACCAAATACTCCATGCAAATATATAAAAAATGTGTCTGTGATTTTTTAAACAGTTAGTGGTTTCCTGCAGTACTGATATCTCTAATGTAATTCTTATATTTACCAGTAGATGGCGCCAGCACCAAAGTTTTAATGCAACCAACTGTTTCTGCTCTCATGATCTTGACACACGCGCCACGTGGATGTTAGAGGGAAATACCTCCAAGACAGACCTACCACATACACTATGTGGACAAAAGTATTGGGACGCCCGACCATTACACCAACAGGGACTTTAATGAGACCGCATTCAAATACATAGACTTTATACGGAGTTGGTCCCCCCCTTTGCAGCTATAACAGCTTCCACTGTCCAAAACAGGTGTGTCCCAATACTTTTGTCCATATAGTGTACATTTGTGGTATATCAAGAACATTGGTTCAGTTTAATGACTTTATCTGAAGTATCTGTCATTTTGCTGCCCCCAGCTTCAGCCCTGCAATATACAAATATCACTTCCAAAAAATCTCTACACACACCCAACCTGGTACTTTATACCAGTGACACAACTGTGTGTAGTTGTGGACAGATACAGCAAAAAAAAAAAAAAAACACTGTTTATCTAGACTATAAACACTGTATCTAAACTCACTCCCCAACTCCCACTGTACTTATGTATACACTTTTTTCTAATCCTGTTGCTGCATTTTTTGCACACTTAACGACTTCGCTGTTAGAACACAGTACGTCATAATATCGTATTCACACACACACTAGTGCTGTTACTGTTGCTGTTGACTGCACTGTATGTTGTCTCGTCCTGTGAATTGTCATACTGTTCATGAGGTTTTTTTTTTTGGTTTTTTAATTATTATTATTATTCATTTTTGCACTCTCTCTTTAGTCCTGTCCTGCCTGTACTTGTGTAGTCTTGTGCTGTTCTGGGGCACAGTCATTCTGGAATAGAAAAGGGCCTTCCCCAAACTGTCTTCACATAGTCGGAAGGGTGTCCCAATTCTTCTATTATATATATATATATATATATATATATATCAAATTTCATCTTTTATGATTTCCAGGAACTGTTCTAAAGTAGGTCTTTCTTTCTTTCTTTTCTCTGAATGGCAGAACACATAATCTGAGAAAATTACAGACTGTCCTAAATTATGACAAATTCACTGGGAAATGTCAAAAACAGTTCAGGTGTTGTTTTTAAATCTGATTCAACTCTGGTCAAACCTGATCTCCATTAGACAATGTCTGCTAGAGATATAAGAAAATTGTATATATCTTTTTAGTCATAAATATGCAATGCAAAAATATATTTAGTCAACATTTCAGCATTTCTGTCAGTCAACATATGATTGCTATAGTTGTTCAGATAACCCGACTGCTTCCATTGTAACGAGTGTTTTTACAGTGTGAAAGCATTATGTGGACTGATAGTTCAGTCACTACAGGAAGTGTGCAAAATAATAGAAACACCACATGAGCTATAAATATGTATTACCCATTCTGTCAGAAACAGTTCATTTAGATGCACATTATACTTTTACAGCCACTTGTTGATGCAGTTTGTCAGTCTCCCTCTACTAATTTCTCCCTCTACTCAGATCCTGCATATTTCATTTTACGTAATATCCAACCTCTCTATATAAATTACCTTTGTTCTGATTGGCTGTCCTGCATTTTGCCTTGTTTGAAAATCAGTCCAAGCTGGTACCCTCCATATGACTTCATTATATACTGGCATAGCTAACCTGGTGTACACTGAATTGGAGGGTGTATGTAAATGATCCGTAACATCACAAAAACAGTGAATTAAAAACAGACTGTCCTTACAGTTTGCATTCTGTTTATGGGTTGTATAGACTGGGGAGGTAATGATATGTTAAACTCATTAGACATAAACATTCTTAAATAAAATGAGGAAAAATTGGTTTTCAGTGATACAGGCCCTTTAATGGAAAGGGACCACTGTAGGGACCACCAATGACCACCAATCCAGCCAGCAGTGACCAGAAACCAATCGCTGATGAAGACTGAGACAGTCTTCTGATACAAATTGAGCATGAAAAGCAGAAAGATAAAGTCTCTACCTCTACACCAACAATGTGTGGCCGTGAGGTATGTTCAAGTTCATGTTCAAGTTCAAGTTTATTTATGTAGCTCGTTATCATACACAAAAGGTCATTCAGTGTGCTTTACAGAAATAGAATACAAAATAAAACAAAACAGAATAAAACAGAATAAAATAATCTGCGGTGGGCTGGCGCCCCACCCAGGGTGAGTCCCTGCCTAGTGCCCACTGACCCCGGGATAGGTTCCGGGTACCCGCGACCCTAGTAAGGATTAAGCAGTTACAGAAAAATTAATGAATGAATAAAATAATGAAAGAAATAACAGAAATAAAAGAATACACAGAAAATCAATAAAAGAAAACTGAAAGAGCTATAGAAGTGCAAATGTTTAAAAGAAGGCAGAGAAAAGTAGTGCAATATGTGTCTAAAAGTGGCCAGTGGGTGTGTATAGTGCATAGAATCCCTAGCAATGCTTTCGTGCCTGATAACATCAAACCAGCAGTGGCCCAGAAACTGGCTGTTGATGAAGGTCTAGAGCAGGGGTGTCCAAACTTTTTGCAAAGAGGGCCAAATTTGATAAAGTGAAGATGCCCTGGGGCCAATAGTTCCTTCTGACATTTTTTTAAACCACAAAAGTTACATGAATATACACACTGTTATAAAACAATTTTCATTGTCACAATTACCTTTATTTTTCAAATGGCAATGTAACTAAATATAAGCCACTCAGGCAGACGTGAACAACTCTAAAAACACAATTCTGCCTTTCATTCATATCTGGAGAGTAATGCAAAGTGGTCTGCTATCATTAAAGTTTAAAACAAGTGAATGTTGCCCTTGTCTTTTACAAGACCTTTCAGAAAGCGATAGTTTGTGTCACATCTACAGGTACATAACATCAACAAATCTTATTCAAGATTTTAATAAAATAAGTGCCATAAGTCCAAGTTCATTAGTGTGCTTTAGGCTTTTCACTGTTAATAGTGACAGATGTTACAGTTCAAAACACTTCAGACTGATCAAGGAACAGATAACTTGCTGACACTAATGACAAGGGTGATACTGAGGGTTTGGGCTCGGATGCAGAGCCAGATGGCCTTAGAATGGGGCTGCCACCGTGTGGTGAAAAGAGGAATTACCTTTTTAAGTTATTTTTAAGTTATGGTATTTGTACTTGATTATACTGTTATACTGTCATACTGTGTATATCTATTTTCACTTGTTTCATACTGTTTTATACTGTTATATTGTTTACACTGGCTATACTGGCTATACTGGTCACACTTTTTGCACATTTTTTCAACCGTCTCACATTTTATTTTACTTACATTTATGCACAATGCACAGTGAGCTGCCCACACACTCAGGACAGGTTAACTCTCACCCTTAACTTGTTTTATACTTCTTATTTGCACTGTTTTGTTTGTTTCACAATGTCTTATGTCTGTTGCACTATACGTACACTGTGGAACCTGAACTTCGCCATTTCATCTCTCTGTATACTTGTATATAATGAAATGACAATAATGTTCACTTAGACTTTGACTTTGACTTTGAGGATGACTAACACAAATTATTTATGGAAAAAGATGAGCTGCAGCCCTTAATGGTACATGTACACATTTACCAACAGAGTGGGTGTGTCTAATACAGTGTCCAGTAAGTATACACAGTATGTGAACACTCCAGTAATTCTCCGATGGTTAATAAAAGTCAGAGAGACCAGTCACATGTTATGACTTAAATTGTATCACTGTTGTGCTTAAGATGGTCCACCACTCAAATAATATGTGTTCATCTGGTGGTCCAATAGTGGTCCTTTTCCACTTTATTGATGGACCAGGGGTCTGGCAACTGATGAGCTATAGTCTGTAATTATAAAACTATAAAGTGCACCAGTACGGAAGGAATATATCATGTGGTGTTTTCGTCACTATAAGTTTGAAGGATAAGAGTAGTTTTAGATTTAAAAAAAAATCAAAATCAAAAGTCAAAGACTTGCAGAACTTTTCATTTTAGGGTTGATTACACATGTATATTTTTAATTGCACAATGCTTACATTTTTTGAGAAGACAGCACAGATGAAATATTTATTCCCATCTGCCAGTGTAGTTAAGTCTGATTGCCTTAAATGTAACTGAGTACCACTAGCCCTGTACTAATTGGACATATGCTGAAAACATTTAAAGTATGTTAACCTCTGTGAGGTTACCACCTGATGAGTGCATTACATGAACACTGGTATTAAAGAACTCTGCAGAACAGCTATTGGATCACACTCTATGTCCAAAAAAGAAAATCCTCCAAGTGTCTGTGATGAATTTTGTTGCTTGTATTTGACTCTGAACAAATAAATCTTTAAACACTCAGTGAAATTCACTTCAGTTACACTTTATAATACTGTTTAATAGTTAATATCCAACTATGCAGGAGCTAGAAAGGCTATAACGAATAGGGCTGCATTCAAATCTAAACGACTACTATTATGTACCAAGGAGTTCTAGTTACTTGATAGGTAATAATGCACTAATGATTACAATAGTTAACTATTAACTAAACAATAATTATTGTGAGATCTCTTACACAACCATTTCTTTACGTAGCTACTACTTCATTACTGATCCAATCAAAATGAACTCCTTACTTAGCGATTCTTACATGTCACCTGGTAAACAGATGACCTAAATTAACTTGTTCTACCAGTCATTCTAACAGTGTCTAAACTCGTATCTCAATTAATGTTCACATAAAAAAGTCGTCCTCTGAGACCTTTACTTAAAAACTCAAAGTTAATAACAGAATGATGAATCTAGAGTCAAAGGGGTTGAAGCTAACTAAGGATAGCAGTGCTGAATAGTCTTTAAACCTGATTTGAACTTTAGAACACGGGCTGAAGCTGCACTATATCTGGCTAGAGTGTGCGGTCAGTTGTCCTAATGAGCACCAAAGGAGATTGGAGGGTTTTAAAATACCCCAAACCCATTTATAACTACTCTCCTGAGTTACCTGTGAAAGTGGAGTAAGTTCAGGTATAGTAGACTAAAGGCAAACGGAGGTTGTGGTGTGAAGTGCGTGCACCAGGCAGCAGTTTTATCCAGTTTGTTTTGTTTGGTCAGCTTTGAAATAATTTCATTATAGAGAACTGGTGGACATAATGGGCCAAGAAGAAAGTACAGATCACAAGGAGGTGGATTTGGCGCAAATTCAGGAATTATGCACAACTTTTATGAAGGAATGCCCAAGCGGGGCGTTACACTTGCATGAATTCAAACGGATCTTCGGAATTCAAAGAGAATCCGAGGAGGAATCGGCCTACATGGAAACAATATTTCACTCATTCGACACTAACCAGGCAAGTAAATCTGAATTCACAGTTCATTTTGCTTCTAAGGCTATACAAATATTTCACTGAATCAAACTTATAGCAATATTTCTTTAAACCATTATATGCAACATAATATTACAGTTCATTTTGAACCTTTTTCAGGATAACGCCTTAGACTTCATGGAATATGTAGCTGCAGTACACCTGGTTCTCCGAGGAGGACTGGAAGACAGGCTGAAGTGGTCTTTCAAAGTTTATGACAGAGACGGGAACGGGCGCTTGGACAGACAAGAAGTGAAACACATCGTAAAGGTAAGGAGTCTTTCAGTTTTGCATCAGTTAACACCTTGAAAACGAGTTGCAGTTTGATTCCAAATACGAATAAGAAATACCTAAACACAGGTTCCTGCTGTTGGACTGAAACTCTGTTATGTTTATTTACAACATTTGAAAACACCATTTGTCTTTCAGATTCCATCCTTGAACAATAGTATAAATTCAACCAAAGATGGAAAATAAGTAACAGGTACTAATAGCAGCAAGTTGTTTTCAGTGTGTGCTCATTTATTCAACATTAAATAGAAATTTTAATACATGCATCTCTGCAAATTTGACAAACAAGCATCTCAAAAATGAGACATTATTTATTCCTCATTAGTATTCCATCATATATGGGTCATGAATGCAAAACATTTCCACTAACATGATCTCTGTCAGTTTAATCAGAGAATTTTAAGATATCAAGGCAGCTGCAGTAGTCTTACCATTGACTATTTGTGTGTGTGTGTGTGTGTGTGTGTGTGTGTCTGTGCTTGTTTGTTTGGTACAGAAAGAGGTAATATTACATTGTTTATTTCAGGACCTCACAAAAATGAGAACAGGAGGTCTAATATGTTAAAGTTCAATACGAAAAAAAATTATATTAGAAAAATGGTCATTGTAGTTTTTCATAATGTTCATGTTGATGATTTCCTCCACTGATAATATGGATAGTGATAATTAATGTGTTTTAAACATGTTCATAATAAACATTACTTTATCATGGAAACAGAAAACTGTTTGAAGTAACTATAGAGAAGAACAGAACGACCTCAAGTGTCCAGAGTGCCTTCAAAAAGACATTAAAATGATCCCTGCTGTGTTGTACAACACAGGCCACATTAGGTCAGCCCCCAATAGTGTTAAGGGATTTTGTCCGGTTACATGATTCTGGTGAGGACACTGATGTACACATTAATGCTCCCTGACCATAAAAGAAGTTACAGGTCTGGAACAGGAACATTAATTAATGAATGTTATTTTTGGTGTCTGTTTATGTTATTTGTTTTTTCATTTGATGTGTGTAAAAGAACAATCAAGCACCTGCTACTGTTGGTCAGTGGAGTCAGGGATCTATTTCTGTCACCACAGATCATCTACAAAATAAAGACGAGGAATAAAGATATGAGCATGACCCCCTGTGAAATCTGTGACAGGATATTTGAGCTGGTCGATCAAGACAATGATGGTGAGTGCAGCAAATTCTTTTAAATACTTTAGTAAATTCTTTTAAATACAAAAAGTTTTTCTTAGTGGATTTTCATTCTTTCATTCATTCATTCATTCATTCATTCATTCGTTCATTTGTTCATTTATTTTACCAAAAGGCCAATAATTTACTGACTTTGTGTTTGTACTTTTTCCTTTTTTTGGAAATTTCTCACCTGTGGAACTAATAAAGCGTTATCTCATCTCATCTCATCTCATCTCATCTCATCTTATCTTATCTTACCTTAATCTTTTTTATATCTTTTATTAAAATTAGGCATGTAATGTGCAACTGATTCCAGGAGGTGGCGTTGTCCAACAGCTAATTGACCCTGTTTAAGCAAGGCTTGCAGTTCTGAACTTTTAAAACTGAACTGAAGTTATAAAAGTCATGAATTTTTTTCTGTAACCTTGTGACCCTTGTGAGCTGAGAAATGTTTTAGTGATTCTCTGATTCTCTGCCCACCCCCAGGTCAGATCTCTCTGACCGAGTTTTTGGAGGGAGCACAGAAAGACCAGTGGTTAATGGATCTTCTGAAGCTGGATGTCAGTGCCAGCAGCTGGTTCATCCATAACTGGAACAAAGGCCCCTGATCCCAGAACAGTTTCCTCGTGCCAGAGACACAGACTTGCTGTTTGAAAAGTGGTCCACCCTGGGGGTTTAACAGTTAGGCCCTCCCTGATTTTCTGTAGGGTGATTAAAGCACAGCACTGCGCTTTTGATGAGCTTTTTGTGGGTTGAAGTGCATGTGAAGAGCAGGGACCTCCTCCAGGGCCAAGGTTAGGAACCAATGGTGTAGGAACCTTAATTTTGTTTTCATGTGTACGGTTTCAGTTCTGCTTGAGCGCCTTAGTACTCTTAAATGTCTGAGCAGCTTATTTCCTAGTCAACATCAAAACTTATAAAGTAAGTGTCAGCCATTGGCCCTGTAATGGTTGTTCAAACGAATGTTATGAAGTGTGTTATGAAGTGTCATTGAGGTGCATGTACTTTTTATAACTGTGAGCGAAATGCTGGAATTAGATACACTTTGCTGAATCTTTCATGCATGCATGACAGAATGACATTAATCAGTCATGGATGATGTTTAATTCCTTAAACGATGGAAGATTTTTTCAAAACGAAAAGAAAAGCGAACCTTGGTGCTTGTTATTATTGAAAAAAGAAATATTAACGTTAAAATGTCTTTATAGAAGCCGAGTATTAATATATCACTGAGGTTGGAAATAAAATTGTCTAAGATGGAGTTTGGATTCAGTGGGAATCTGGCGGGTGCATTTTTCCCCCAACAGATTAGGCCTAGCTCTGCACTAAAGAGATTTCCTAAAGGGGAATCCCCATTGATGCTCTGTGGGATTAGTCTTTTTTTCTAAGGGGGCCAGATGACGTCCACTGAGACTGATGGTCTCATACCAAAATCTTTAAAATTAACCAATTTACATCATAGTGTTGTAAATAGTATAGAGTTTCCTTTTCTTTTTTCTTTTTCTTTTCTTTTTTCTTGTATTGTCTTTGACTCTCTCAATTACCAAATAAACTCCACTGAGCACCATCAGGTGGTTTATGTCTCCCTATATTAAAGTAAAGGGGCCCTTATAGTTACGCGTGAACACACCACAGCACAGCACACAGTGTGAACAATATGAAATTCTGGGCTGCCAGCAACGGGGGCGCCCAGGGAGCTGCCAGCAACGGGGGCGCCCAGGGAGCAGTTTGTGGAGACGGTACCTTGCTCAAGGGTACCTCAGTGGTGCCACTGCCAGTCTTGGGAGTCAAACCCGCAACCTTCTGATCACAGGGGCATCTCCCGGTAGCTCTTGTTGCTTCTTGATAAGCAAACTCATTACAAAAAGAAAATTTCAAAATGAATAAACTATTCTTCATTACTCCACAAGAAATAATGAAGAATAGTTTATTCATTGGTCATTGCACGTCTCTTCAAGAGCATATGCTCCATTGTGTTAGATGATGCCACTGCAGGTCATTCTGAATGAAGGTATCTGATGGACAGCTTGTTCCCTCAACTGACATCCTGCACTTAGTGCCTAGGGAACATAAGGACACCGCTCAGGACGTCTGTGAAATGGAATACAGCTCTAAAGTCTGGTAAAGGCAGTTTTTTTGAGGTCAGAGTAATTGGCTGACTCTGAGAGGCAGTAAA
Organism: Brycinus macrolepidotus; assembly: GCA_037974445.1. NCBI lineage: Eukaryota > Metazoa > Chordata > Actinopteri > Characiformes > Alestidae > Brycinus > Brycinus macrolepidotus. The sequence continues at coordinate 5,804,379 of JBBPCZ010000019.1, read as the reverse complement.
TTGGATTGGAGCTGAGAATGAAAGTTTCAGTTGGTGGACTGAAGTAATCTCTTAGCTCAGGCCAGGCACTAGTCCGTCTCGCTGTTAGGAAGTGTTTCCACTTCTTAATCCTGCTCGTGGCGATCCACAGCACTCCACCGTTTCACCAAACCAACCCCCAACCCACCTGATCCAGCTCGTAGATCAAGTCATCCAAGGTGAGCTGCACAGATTCAGAGCCACTGCAATTTAAGCTTGAGGCCTGAGCTTTAAAGAGCACACTTTCTAAAACTGTCTTAAAGAGCCCATTTGCTACATTTTATTTTTTTTCCACTGATGCCTTGTACTGTGTGGTTTTACACACTGTGTGGTACCAGCAACAATCAAAAGTCACAGTTGACCACTTTCCAAGCTCTTTTCATCCCTGTGCCTTTAAGACTGATATATGTAAATGATCTCTATTCTGGCTCTGTTCTGTAGTGCATTGTATTGTGTGTACATACACATCAGTGAAACACACCACTATCCCTAGTTTCTTCATCCACACACACACACACTCACACTCACTCACACACACACACACACACAGCCTTGAGTAGATTCTGGCAAATGATCTTACTGACAGATGTAACCAGAGGTCAACAGAATCCAGCAACATATGAGAACGTCTTTAAAAGAGGAGTTAGCCCTATAAGGTTCATCTTTCCGCTGACCCGTTTATTATCAATGTATATCTTTTACCCATGGTGATATTTTTATATATTATATTTTTTCTGCAACACTTTTAAAGCCACTGCAGATATAGGATTGATAGGTTCCAATACTCACTAATTTCTTCCCAAAGACTTCATTCCTCAAAAGAAATACTCCAAGATGGTGGGAGAAATCATTTTTAACTTACAAATAAAGTTAATGAAGAAAGATCTGAGTAGTTTTGTACCATTTCTATTGGTTCATTCTTCGTGAAATTTCATATAATGAAAACAGCAGCTGGTAATTTCCAACTATGTAAAATAAATAAATAAATGAATGAATAAATAAATGGATAAGAAGCAAATACATAAATAAATGATATACAAGTTGAGGTAAATGGTTTTCCAGCTTTTCTGAAGTAAACTCACCATTTAAAGCTCACTGTGTAGTCAAAAGTTGTTTTGCATGTTTATTTAAGACATTTTTAAATGATATATTGTAATCATATATATTACAGTCATTTTATATACACATGCATAAATCATTATCCTCATAAAATCTTATGATTACTGTTGCATTCTTTAAAAAAGAGAGATTATGACCGACTAGAGATTAAGCTAATTTAGGTAAATTGAGAAAGTTTGGAAGTAGCTTGAAAGCTCATATAGTTATTTAACAATTATTAGGAATTAATAACACTGTGTGACTTCAATGCATTCTTCAAGAACCGAAGTTTGATGTGTGTAGTAAACAGTGGGTTCTCTGTCAGAGAGGTTGTTTCAGGATTAAGCAGTAAACTTAGGAAAGGAAGATTGGATTGGCGTCTACATCTAAAAATACTGTCGTAAACAAGAGTTAATCCACTCACAGCACCGAGAGGGACTCAGTTCTGGCTTCTTCCTACACTATCAACGAGGGATGGCTAGGACTATATGGCTCACTGCAGACGGTTGACATCTATCAAGTTAGTTTGCAGATAGTGGAGAAATATATATATAATCTGTTCAGATTAAACATTTTTTAAATTGTATTATTTAATTTAATTTAAAGAATAATGGGTCAGGTAGAAAGCGAGGAGGATAGAGAAGTTGGCCTCTCTCAGATACAGGAGCTGTACAAGAAGTTTGCCGAAGAATGCCCCAGTGGAAAGTTGCATCTACATGAATTCAAGCGAATTTTTGGAATCACAAAGGACTCAACAGCAGAAGAATCTGCCTACATGGAGAACTTGTTCAGATCATTCGATGCTAATCAGGTATGTACTACATCCGTGCAGCCAAACATAGTGAGTTGTAGAGGCTGGACTGTAGAGGTGGGTGAAGACATTGTTCTGGTCGAATATAATAAAGAAATAAATGGAAACTGTTAACTGAACTCATTGTTTACGGACATTACTACATCAGAAGAGATAAAGCATTTCCAGCAATTGTAACACACTCTGAGCATTTGTAAACATGGATTAAGCCTAGTCTAGGTCTAAACTGTAATGTCAGTGATGATTTTTCATTTAAAATCATTTCAGTCTAGAATCAGGATGTCCAAATGTTTAAGGACACCTACTCATCCAACATTTGTTGTGATGGTGCACCATCATCCCAGAGAATGTTCCAGTCTTCCACAGTACAATGGTGGGAGGCTTCATACTCTTCTAGAAGGATGTTTGGCATTGGTTTGGTGACCTGAGGCTCATGTGCTGCCACTCCAGAGCGTCCTTTTGGTCGTTCCTTTCTATGTAAATTATAAGTTCTGTGAACAATTGAACACCTCTGTCAACAATCCTTCAAATTAACCAAATTCAGCCATTAGAAAAGGTACCTGCATGCTTTTAGACATATAGTACTCCTTGAGGACATGAATATGTCTCAATGAATTAATTGTTCTCGTTTTATATTATCCCATTTTTTTTTCATTTTATTGTCTATAACTGTATGATAGCGTGTCGAAAATACATGTATCAACCACTTTTTTTTTTTTTTTGCTCTGAGAACACTGTGTTTGACACACTGTGCACTGCATCTTCTGTTCATTCAGGACAACACCATAGATTTCATGGAATATGTGGCTGCCCTGCACCTGGTTCTCCGTGGCAGACTTGAAGATAAACTGAAGTGGTCTTTCAAAGTTTACGACAGAGATGGAAATGGAAAGCTGGACAGACAGGAGGTGAAACATGTAGTCAAGGTAATTACTACTTACTGTATTGCAAGAAAAAAAAAGTGGAGCTTTTTTCACTCTTGGGGATTTAAATCAACTGATAGGAATTTCAACTGAAAATAAGATCCTGTAACTTTATATGTTGTTGACTTGCATGAATATCCAACGATATTACTAATATCATGGAAATACACGGAAGGGGACACTGGCATGATCTGACCACAAGTGCAAGCACCCCCTGACATAAAAAAAAAAAAAAAAATATATATATATATATATATAAAAAATATATATACATATATATATATATGTATATGTTCACAAGAACTTTAGACCAGATAGTTCAAAAGTTCACAAAGGAGATGTCCATGCTATGTTTGCCTTGCCAGGACAGGTTGAAGGGAGTCAGTGTCCCTGGCTGCTGTCTAAGGGCTTAAATTGTTTACACTTCCTTGGAGTGGTTTAAGGAATCTGCAAGGTCAAGACATGATTAAGTGGCTCTTAATAGTCAAAAACAAAGAGGCCTGAAGGCAGTCCAGGACATTTAGTTTATATGTTCTCAGGAGTATGCTATTCCTGATTGTGAAGTATTTTTGATCAAAACAATTAGATATTTATTGCGTTTAGCAGACGTTCTTATCCAGAGCCACGGACAAAAGTGCTCTGTTGTCCACATGTAGAATGTTTCTTTAGCTAGAAGAGTCCAGCAATAATCTTCATCTAGGATACTACCAGAAACAAGAGCTAGCACTGCAAGACACAATCCAAAAATCAAGAACTTTAAAATGTATATTCATAAAGACACCCTTAGAAAGGATGTTGCAAAGGGTTCTTGACCAATGCCATAGAAGAACCACTTTTGGTTCCCTAAAGAACCACGTTTGAACAAGAGATTTGTGAGTCTAAAGAAGCTTTCTGAAGGGTTACAGAACATTTACATAATGTATAACAATTGAAGAGTTCTATCAAAGTGCTTTATACTCACAAATCTCTTTTTGAAACATGGATCTTTAGGAAACCAAACACCATTCTTCAATGGCATTGCTCAAAGAACCCTTTGCAGCATCTTTTTCTGTAAGAACCATCTACTGAAAAGTACTTAAACGAACCAAAAGTGTTTTTTTCTATGGAATTGTGCAAAATATTGGTGGGTCACCTGAGATCAGTTTCTAATTCTGTTTCTGATTCTGAAGTGAAAAGAGATATTATATTAGCTCATATTGTCATTTTCCGCTCAGCTTCAAACAGCCCATGCAAACTGGAGAGCAAAGTCAAGGCCCCACTTACCAAACTGTTCAGGAGTGAACATCATTGGGAGCTCAATTTCATCAAATAACTGAGTAATCTTAGTATTATGCATATGTATGAAAATGCATATGCAATATAGTGACTTTGACTAATTCACCAGCTTCTTTTCACAAAGGAATCCAACTAAGCCATGTTGGTGAAATGACATGATAGATTGTGAGGACTGCTCTATTATGAATTGATGGATGAGCTTGTGCTATTAGCTAGTATGATGCATAAAGCGTTGTATTGCTATGACTAACCACATTGTCCTTTCTACAGATTATCTATAAATTGCGCCAGCATGACCATCGTCCAGAGACAGAAAACCTCAGTCCAGACCAGATATGTGACAGAATCTTTGAACTAATTGATCAAAACAATGACGGTAAGTTCTCCAAATAAGCAGGTCAGGTTGATCTTATAGCAGAAGTATTGTTCATTTGGTGTGAAAAATGGAGTGACACTTGTGGACGGATGGTGGAAAAATATGGGATTTTGGATTTGGAAACAGTTAGACTTTGGTCAAAATTGGATTTGGTTAGAAGTGTCATCAAGTGTGTCATCATGTCGGGTTCACTGAAGAAAAGTCGGCTGCACTACATTTTTGAATATTACAAAATTTTGAAAAAGGTCAGAAACAAACCTTATAAAAGATAAAGCAACACTTTTTTACAGTCACATTTTTATGAATTTGTAATTTGTATAAATAATCTACATTGTGCTAATTAGCATTTTAGTCGTTTACAGTTGCTGCTATGTGACTGGCCACATTTTTTTGGTTTATCATTTGTTTTAGAACAAGGGATCATCAGAAAGAGATGACCGGCACTTAAAAATGCTTCTTGTGCTGCTAGATGATAGACGTACTAAGATATTTCACTGCAGGTCTTCACGTTACTCAGTACTTAAAGAAATAATACATCAAATAATTAAATCTACACAATTTTCCACTTACCCCAGATGTAGCTGGTCAACAGTGGCTATCCAGGTTTTGCTTCTTTAGCTTGGAACTGGAGCTACAATAATCTTTTCATTTAAATCCACTCTCAAAACTTCTCTCAACCTGTTCGCACTGCATCCAGCTCTTCATTAAAGAAGACAACAGGGTCTGTTTTCACAAATCATTTCAGAAGCTTTAGCACTAGCTGATCTAGAATCAGTTTTTGCGGCAACAACCACCATTAACATAGAGGAATATGATCCAAGACCAGACCTTTTGTTCATTTTTGTAGCTCTCAGTAAGTTATACTGTGTCCTAAACCACATGGACACACTTGTGGAACCGTACTGAGAAGCTGGATGCAGTTTGAGCGGGGTGAGAAACGTTTTGGTACTGTATTTCCATGGAAACTGTTTGGGATACTGCTTAGTGCTGGTGTTTATTGGCTATGTTACAAATTTATGTATATTTGAGTTGTCCACAAACTATCAAGCTGACCTGCAGCTTTTGTACTTCTCAAGTTCTTAATTGGAAAGGTGCTTTAACATGCCATTATGTCACTGAAGTAACATTATACCCGAGTATGTACAAATGCAGGCTACTCCATACACCTCTGTTTATATATGTGATCACAACTTGACTTCTGTTTGATGGTCTTGTAGGTCAGATTTCACTACAGGAGTTTGTAGAAGGAGCTCAAAGAGACACATGGGTCATGGAGCAGCTCAGGCTGGACCTGCGGCCCAGTGGCTGGTTCATTGACCACCAGGGCAAAAATTCATGAGGCCTACCAAAGAAGCCAGAATCGAATACACATGCTGCTCCAGAGTCAGTTCTCTCCTGTATTTGCCTGACACTGCAAGCAAGCCTTCATCGTTCCTGATATCCAGCTGCCCACTCATCCAGCGCACAGTAATTTTTGCTTTTGTTAGGAAATAAGCTTTGAGTTTGTATGATTTGGGTAAACATGAGGGAAGAACTGAACAAAACTGAAGCAACGGCTTTTTCTTCTGTACACAGACCTTAAAGACTGTAAACTAGAAAGCACATAATGAGAGTCTATTAATAGCCTGTCAATCATGGAGAAACAAAATGTTATCTATTTTGCAAATCATGTGCGTTTCTTCCTTCTGTACATGTGATTGTAATGACTGTCCTGTATGCATGCAAAAAGATTTGCCCCAATTTGACCAAAAACCATGTGTACTAAGTTTGATGAAACACATTTGATGTTTTGTTGCCATATTACAAAAATGCCTCATTAACTTCAAATAAATGTGTCAGATTTAAATGAACTGGGATCACCTTAATCTTGAAAATGTAAAATACAGTGTTGCATGCTCTACTCATCAGTGTTTAACCCTTAGAACGTGAGCAACACAGATCTGTACTGGAAGCACAACAAATGGTGAATTGTCGTCATACAGTCAAACGACTACTTATATGGAAGTTCCCCCGGTTTGTGTTGACGCTTGAGGTGTTGAGTTGATGTTTGTTTGGTGTTCCTATTTCATGTACAACTGAAGTTATTGTCATTTAAAAATCATGTAATAATAATCACCACTACTGGGGTTTTAAATATAGCGCCACATGCAAATGCTCATAAAGAACAAAAAGACCCAAATTTCTTTTATTTTAAGACTTAGAAACAAACAGAAAAAAACACAAGATCTTTGAACCCAAGAGAACTTTCAGGGTAGTTTCCGCCCATAAGTGAGGGGGTCCGGAGAGCGGCTCAGCGACGGCGTGCCAAGTGAAAGAGCAGCAAACGGCGAGTGTGTAGGACAACAAACACCAGTTTTAGACTGTTTTACACCGTTTTTATTTGTTAAAATCAGATTTTACTAGTAAGTTATAAGAGTTAAGAAAAATCTGACTGAGGTTTTGTATCAGTAACGGATGATAAATGTCTTTGTTATTTTCTACTGACTGCCAGTTATGGCTGCCTATGTAGAGGCACCTCCATGAGGATTCTGACTATTAAATTAGCACCATTAGTGGCTTTTTGAGTGAAGAAGCTTAGAGGCTGACTCAGGAGGCTTACCACCATAGGTCACTGGTCACGACACAATAATCTGCATGTGACCAATAGATGTTATTTGATTAGAAAGCTCTTTGCATTTTCACCAGTAGGTTGTAACCAATTAACACATCAACTAAGCCTAAACTAAGAGGTCCCACTTTTGCATTAGTTTTCATTGCACACAATGTTTATAATATGTTTTCTCAAGAACTATGTTGTCAATTTCTTTTTATTATCAGCCAACTTTGGCACCTTTGGTCAACATCTGAACACACCAGTTTCTCCCCAACTGTCAGCGTGATCCCCCTGCACAGACCTGTATAGGCCTATACACCCTCAAATGGGTTTGCAAGATGTAGCTCTACATTTTATTTATTCATTTACTCAATGCTGCTGTTCAAACCGTGAACAAATAAAACAAAAAGAGACTTGGCGGTCTGGAGGTTATCCTTGTTTTTTTAAAGCACAAAATAAATAAATAAATAGATATAAATAAAGAAACAGATAAATAATATAAGTCTTTACAGATCATATCAATTTTTGCATCTTGATTTAAATGTCTAGCCTTGGCAAGAATTAGAGATAAATAATGTAAGGACCACTTACAAGGACCATGACTGTAAGGACCACTTTACTTTTTTAGCCTTAGTTTGAGTAAAAACGATGCCCCCTAGTGTCCATCCCGCGCTACTGCAACAGACAGCTTTGCCATTTCTCACCAGGTAAGAACTCAAATTCCCATCAGCCTCCCAAGGTTGTCTGGGCTGTGTCGTCATCCTCTTCTTCTCTGAGCATGCTCTCTGAACTTGGTGTTTTTGCAGCCAAGCTCCACAAAAACGCCCTCGGGTGATCTAGCTGCACCCCCAGATGTGGCTGCTGTTGGGAAAAAGGAGGGATGTGAGGTGTGCTGAGAGATGACACTTAAATGGAGACAGTGGAGGTGAGCTGCAGTACCTTTATGTGTGTGCCTGTGTCTGTAAGGTGTGTATGTCTGTGTGTGTGTGTGTGGGCTGGGGGTTCAGATACTGTTAATTTTGCTGTATTAATGGTAAAATATTGCCCGCTGTGGGAAAAATCTTGAGCTTGATGCATTTAGAAATAAATATTAAGAATATGTTTTAATATTTAATATTTTATGCATAACATTGACTTTTTCCAGCACCATGTAGACTATAAACCCTTGATGATGGTTTAAACCCATCATGAATGCATATTCAGCATCTTTCTCTCTCTCTCTATGTCTGTCTGTCTCTCTCTCTCTCTCTGTCTGTCTGTTTCTCTTTCTCTCTCTCTTTCTCTCTCCCCTCTCTTTTCTCTCTCTCTCACCTCTCTCTCTTTCTCTTTCTTTCTTCCTCCCTCTCTCTGCCTGTCTCTCTCTTTCTCTCTCTCTGTCTCTCACCTCTCTCTTTTCTCTCTCTCTCTCTCTCTCTCTCTCTCTGTGGTTCAGTGATTGTTAAATGCTCAGTCTATGCACATCCATTCCTGCAGATGGGGTGGTGGACTAAGAAAAGCTTTTGAATAGCTGTAAGCTGCACACATGCACACATTTTTTTGTTAATTACATTTGTAGACAAACACAACTGCAGTCTCCAAGTCTAATTGGTTCCTAATCAATTTTGGTGGCACCATTCTTTTGGGAACCTCCTCACTTATTTAGACACATAATAGCACTGCTGGCTCAATGCCTGGATGTTCAGTTCTTTTTACCCATGAAGCACTTTCTATTTTCAAGTTCTGAACTGATTTTAGAGCCATAAAGGCTGGACTACGAGACCTAATTTGATATGAAGGAAGAACCAATAGCAAGTTACTGAAGAAACCTGTCATTAGTCACGAAAAGCCCTGGGCTTATAATGCGTCAAGAATGTTATTCTGACCTCTAGAAACATTTGATTTGCTTTCATTGTCTAAAAGTATATTCCAAACTGAAGTTATAGTGAATGTTATGGGAGAGATTGTAAGGGGAAGCATCAGTCACAGAAATAAGCTTTCAATAGGGACCTTTCCGTCTGAATGATCACACCTTATTTGATTGATGCACTGTCCAGAAACGGTATTATAGTCAGGGTCTTAAGACTACTGGCACCACTGGTTCTTTTTTGTACGTTCTGACTTATAAGATGACAGAAAAAATAATTATCACATATCATGTATCAACGCATATCATAAAGTATTATGACTTTTTTTCAATATAACCGAAGTCTCACATCTGTAGTCATAGGAAACACAGAACAACTTAGAAACTTACATGCCAGATACTTAGACACCTCTGCAACAGCTACACAATGTGGACAAAAGTATTGGGACGCCTGACCTTTACACCAACAGGGACTTTAATGACATTGCATTCAAACACATAGCACAGTTTTGTGCTTACATTAAAGCCAGTGGAAGTTTGGAACTCTTCAGCTACGGGATCAGCAGAGCGTTGCCGACTTTTATGCACCATGGACCTTAGCAGACCCCGCTCTGGGACTTTATGTGGTCTTCCTCTTCGTGGCTGAGTTGCTGTTGTTCCCATCACAGTATGGTGCTTGAAGTCACTGAGTCACTGAGTTTATTTTTTTTGTAAATTTTTTTGTACATTTTTTTTTTGTAAATTTTTGTTAATTTCTCAAGTACTGTGGCATTTATTTCATATCCCCCTCAAAAAAAAAAAAAAAAAAAGCAAGAGATCACAATGTAATGGCGATATGAGTGGGTGTATCTAATATATATAATTGCAAACCACAGAGAACTGCACTGTAGCTTAAATATCACAATAATATGGTGTTGTTGAGGCCTCTGGTGATTCCCATTCCTAGAGAATATACACACACGCACAAAAGTGTACACACACATTTGCCTTTTATAGGCCACACAGACCTGAGGGAGGACGAGACTTAGAGAGGAGGGGTGGCTCAGTTGTGCAAATATGGACAGACTTAGAGAGAGAGAGAGAGAGACTGAGAGTGGAGGAGAAGTGATTTTGTCTGTCACTCCCTCTCACACCGCCGTGAGAGCCACAGGACACATGCTGTCCTCCAACACACCCACACACAGACACTGAGAGAGAGAGAGAAGAGAGGAAGAGTGTGTATGAGAGAGTGGAGAGAGGGTGACAGATAGAGAGAGAGAGGAGAGACGGTAGAGAGAGAAAGAAAAAACGGAAGGATTTTGTGGTCTCTCCTGAGGAGCTGCTGGTGAAGCTGGGAGCAGGATGGCTGAAGGAGAAGGAGGAGATGAGGAGATCCAGTTCCTGCGAACGGTGAGTGCCACTTAACTTCTCATGAACGGCCTGACCTGCACCTACATCTGCTTCTACAGAGGTTGCGTGAGTGTGTATGTGTTTGTGTGTGTGTGTGCAGATGCTCTAGCAGATTGTTATACCAGTTATAATAGGTTTGCATAACAGCGATGAGTGAGCCTATATTGTGTCATTATAGAAGTCTTTTTTTTGCCCATCTGTTTTTACTGAGCAGAACACACGCTTCTTGAGCTCAGAGTGGATTTGACACCCTGCTCCTCCACCATCTGATATTTATAATACTGAATTCCCCATTTACACTGCCCTAGTTAGGAGAGGAACCCATGGTTGTTGGTTTAGAAACAGCCCATGGCGGTTGGTTAGGACCCTTTTTGTGAACTTTTTGACTTTTTCAAGCTTGGGGCTTTTTCCTCTATTTAGGCTTTTTGGCTGTTTTTTGGTAGTCACTGTCCTACGGCCTGCTTTACATCAAATTGTGCCGGACTATAGAGTTATTAATATGGGACATGTGCAGCTTAATAGTGGGCAGCAGTGGAGACTGCAGCCTAAATTCCACAGCCGTTCGGCACCTTTGCACCTTTGTTCTGGAATATTCCTTCTTTGAGTAGTTAAGTGCAGATAGACAGCGACTGGTGTATCTGTTAGCATCGTTATCTATTTTTACCCTAGCAGAGGAAAGGAGAGACTTTTGGTGTGAGGGTGGAAGATGCAGCAGGCAGTTCAGTCTGCGAAAGGACAGCTGGTCACTGCCCCCCTCATCTTTCAGACTGAGACTGAGGCCAGTGCACTGGGGAGGGCAGCAGTGTCATGTAGTGGAGCTGAGACAAAGAAGGACTGAAGGGCATTTAGACTGAGATCAAACTGGCAATATTGACACATAGGAACTGTCTCTTTATAGGCCAACTATGTATATCAAATTGCACATTTATACACTCTCTCCCTCTCTCTCTCTCTCTGTCTATGTATCTATCTATCTATCTATCTATCTATCTATATATATATATATACACACTACTTCTCTCTCTCAATTTCTTGTGACTTCTGACATTTAATGACCTATTGTGATTGTGTCCAATTTTATAGATCGCAGCACATCATACAGTGTCAGAAACAACTTAAGCACATTAGTGTTTTTGAGATCCAGTACAAAAGGACCAAACTTCAGACACTAAGCATGCCTTGGCTGATCAACTACACTTTAGATAAAAGGCAGATTGTGTGAATTGTATATTATGTTAAAAAAGCGTTTGTGGTCTGCAGAAAACATTTTCATTTCTATTTTATATTTTTTTCCTTTCTGAAGGGCATGTTACAGGCAGATGGGTTGCTGATGGGTTTGACAGTCACAAATAAACATGCCAGAAACATCAAACGAAGAAATCAATTTAACAAAGAACATAACAGTAAATGTATCTTTGGTTTGAATGACATTTGTTCTGTAATGATTGACTTGGCTGCAGCAGACCGGCTTTATCCGATGTTGAACTAAATTCAAAGACAAAGGCAAAGGTAATTTTCCTCAGTAAAAGGAGGCTGTCTGTGATTTATCTAGAGGACAGATGAAGGAGCATGAGGATAACTGTTTAACAACAGTCATGGGTCTGTGTGTCTGGAGATGGCTGTCTGGAAAGTTGTCAATCCTTTTATCCGCTGGAAAAGAGACTGTCTGTGTAATACTAATAATTATAGGCCCAAGTGCCAGTTTTAGGTGTGGCAAAATGGGCACTGTCTGAATGACAATGCCAAAAAGGATTCTTCCTAAGAGTATGACCAAAGGTCAACTTTTTATACTCCTCACGAGACACCCAAACAAAGCCTCCCAGCTGTCAATGTTCTGCAGCACGTGCTAACGGCCATTTTTTTGCCCTGCAAGTGAGAAATTGGAAAAAAATTTATCTGAGGCAGTTCTGCAAATACTTCACGTTCTATTTTTCACTATTTTTAACTGACAAAACTGTCTCAGTATAGTGGTCTTATGTCTAGAAATTGTGTAATTCAAGGACTTTAACATCACTCTGTTGTTGATGTCCATTGTCTTGATGGATCGTGTCCTTAAAGGACCCATATCCTACATTTTCTTGTATTTTATTTTCCCCAATGACTTCTATATATGACATCTGTGTGCTTTCAGGTCCCAGAAAAAAACAGATTCGTTCTTATATGACGATTTATCACCCTTTGGAACTTTAGGGCAGTTTTTGTTACTGTACCTTTAAGACCAATCTTTGTACATGAGCACAGTTCTGATTGGCTGTGCTTCATTCAAAGACTGTCTGTGTTGAAACGGTGCTTATAACTTCAGAATGAATGGGCGGAGTTAAACTGCTGTAGGCTCAATAGGTGCAGTGTATAAACAAATGTGTTGGTTTTTGTGACATCACAAAAACTGTCCATTCAAAACAATGCATTCTGCAGCTTATTTAAAAAAAAACATGAGATGAAAATTTTGTTTTCCATTCCATTCCATTATGGATCCACAAATACATACTTTTCCCAAACTGTCTTCTCTTGCTCTCCACATTTGTGTAGGAGAGCCGTGAGTTTATAGACAGGAGACAGAGCTGAGCTGTGGTGCGCTTAATACTTTATGGCTGTGTAATTTATCATACGCAGGTATTTAGAAGTGAAACCTTTAGGCGCTGTGACGTAAATTCAGTTAGAGCAAGAGTGGAAGGAGAAATGACATTTACATTCTTGGAACGTCTCCAGATTTCAGCTGAACTTTAACAGTCAGATTTCCTTACTGCATAACTCTCTTACAGCCTTTTCAAGTGATATCAGGTTTTCACTGCATATGTTTATATGAAATTAGTATACTAAATACTTTCTAGGGCTCTCAGGTTTACCATCATTGTTGAATAAATAT
>JBBPCZ010000019.1:5743785-5755348 GCA_037974445.1 Brycinus macrolepidotus | reverse complement strand
TGTTGGTCCTGGAGGCACGTTATCTCATTTCACTGTATACTGTGTGTATGGTTGAAATGACAATAAAACCTACTTGATTTGACTTGATTTGACTTGACATCCTCTCCCATGAATAAAAAAAAACTGTGAAGCTGGTGTGGCAGAATTCTGTTTTGCCTAGGGCAGAGAACCGTCACACGCTGATACTGATTGTGTGCAAAAGTTAAGATTTGCATATCGTTTTCTAAGATGGCCCAAGTCTTTTGCACAGCACTCTTTACAGTCATGTGTATTTTTGGAGTGAAATTAAGTCCTCTACAGAGAACATGCTTAAATTGTTCTGCGCATTTTGGTTCACAACTTCTATTTATTTGCTGTGGGTGTTTGTCCCCTCAGGTGGAGCCCAACACCAAGCTTTTCCCTGCCGTGTTTGCGCAGCCCTTCAGTCAGAACATGCTGCAGTTTGAGCTGGGCAAGCTAAAGGTCAGTCCTGTCCCTTGTCTTTCCTTTTCTTTGGTTCTGGAGCTGTTTATCAGAATATAATCCGGTGACCTCAGATGAACTTTAATTCTTGTATCATATGAATATCTCTTTATTCATCTCTTACCCTCAGTCTCTCTCAATCTCTCTTCAATCCCTTTCATTAGAACATCATGCCTCTCTCAGCGGCCATGTTCCGTAGTGAGCGAAAGAACCCCATTCCCCAGTGTCCCCCTCGTCTGGATGTGGAGATGCTCACTCCAGTAATCTGGAGCCGCATGCCCAATCACTTCCTAAAGCCAGAGGTGGGCAAAGTGAGTGAGAGGCATGGCTGGATGGTAGAGTGCACCGAGCCGCTCACCATGATGGCTCTGCACATACCTGAGGAAAACAGGTTAGCAACAAAAAGGCACACTTACAACCTTTACCAAACTAATTCTGACTCTGGTCACCTGTACCTGTATACTGTGATATTGCTTTTTAGTTTTCGCAATATTATTAGAGATATACTGTATATTTGATATTTATATCCGTGATAAATCACCAATGAAAGAGCTATGTCCCATTGACAGTGAAGTTATAAGGAGCGTTTCTGTCCAGGCTGTTTTATGATTAAGGCACAATGCAGTGAATCAGAACAAAGCTCATTTGCACGTATTTTTATTCATATTCAGTTATTAGAGCATTCAACATTGTCAAAGTATGGTATATGAATTTTGGGCACTGCGTACTGTCAACTTCCTTATTGTACCAGTAACATACAAGATTTATGTGAATTTGTTTTTATGTCTTTATTTACTTTTCTCTCGTCTCCAGGTGTATCGACATCCTGGAGCTATCGGAGCGTCAAGATTGGCTGAAGTTCCACTACCACACACTCAAGCTTTACTGTGCTGTGTGCGCACTGGGTAACAACCGCGTGGCTCACGCGCTCTGTAGTCATGTGGACGAGTCACAGCTTTTCTATGCCATTGAGAACACCTACCTGCCTGGTCCTCTGCGCAGCGGCTACTACGACCTGCTCATCAGCATCCACCTGGAATCTGCCAAGCGCAACCGCCTGGGCACCAACCGCGAGTTCATTGTTCCCATGACAGAAGAGACGCTCAGCATCACTCTGTACCCTGACGTGGAAAAGGCCCATGACCTGCCTGGCGTGGGCCTCACCACCTGCCTGAGGCCCAAACTCCACTTCTCTCCCATCAACTTTGTGGGCACTGACCCAGACCTGTACACTCTCAGCCCTATTATCCCTCTGCAGGTATGATACATTGGTACATGACAGTAAAATAGTACTTAATCCATGTTTTAGGGATAAATATTCCCAGACAGTCTTTAAACACATATGTTTCAGCCAGGATATGGAATCATGAAATCACCCAGTTAACAACTAATGGATTCTTATACCCACAAGTTAGCATCATGCAATCTTCAGCCTAAATCAGTGCACATTCAAGTAGACTTGCTTGTGGTGTTTATGAAATATTGTATAAAATAACGTTTTCTATAAAAATAGAAACTACATAAATTATATCAGAGATAAAATAGTAGTAGCAGTCACCTTGAAGTCCAAATTTTGTCAATATTGTTGAAACATGAGGTGAAAAAATGTCAGAAAAGTCAGATTTCTCTGTCAAACTAAATTTCACCCTGTATCCCTTTCCTAACCCTCTGTCTCTGTCTCTGCAGGAACTGAAGACCAAGTCTCTAAGCATGCTGACTGAGGCTGTCATGGACGGCAGTCAGGCCATGCGTGACCCTGTAGGAGGCAGCGTCGAATTCCACTTTGTCCCCATCCTCAAACTCATCAGCACTCTCCTCATCATGGGCATCTTCAACGATGAGGACGTCAGGCACATCCTGAAGATGATTGACCCCAATGTGTTCGGAGATGCCAAAGAGGAAAAAGGAGAAGGAGAGGGTGAAGAAGAGGGTGCTGCCAAGGAGGAGGGAGAGGAAGCAAAGGAGGAAGAAGAGGCCGCAGAGGGAGAGCTGGTGGATGAAGGTGTGGGAGAGGAAGAGGAGGATGAAGAACTTAAAGCTCTCAAGAAGGAGGAAGGTGAAGAGGGAGAGGAGACAGAGAAAGTGGAAGAGGAGAGGGGAGGAGAAAAAGTGGATGGAGAGAAAGCAGAGGAGGAGAAGGAGGCAGAGGAAGGAGGAGAGGAGGGGCAGGAGGGAGCAGAGGAAGCACCAGAGGAAGGACTGCTGCAAATGAAACTGCCAGAGTCGGTCAAACTGCAGGTTAAATATGCTTTTATTTTTCAGTTCATTTTAGCACTTAACAAAGTGTAGTTCTCGCCAGCTGTAGCACATCAGTTATCAGTAGCATGCCTCCAGGGCCAGTTCACAATTTATGTTTTTGCCATGTTTGTCATTTTGCACCGAAAGAAAAAAAAGGTGCAGACTCAGCACCAAGTTTTACACAATGGAAAATATACTCAGTATATAATTCTTTACCTAAATAAGTGACTATCTTTTCCTAATCATTGTTTTTTACCCTTCCCCTTTCCAGATGTGTACCCTGCTGCAGTTTTTCTGTGACTGTGAGCTCAGGCACCGAGTGGAGGCTATAGTTGCCTTTTCTGATCAGTTTGTGAAGTACATCCAGACCAACCAGCGCGAACGCTACAATGAGCTCATGAGAGCCTTCACCATGACGGCTGCGGAGACGGCCCGCAGGACCCGCGAGTTCCGCTCTCCTCCACAAGAGCAGGTAAAGCACAAACCCCACACTCATCCGAGTGTGAGACAGGAGAGGGAATGGACTGGGGAAATGTTGTCCCGATCAAGGAGCTGCTTTGTAGAATGTATCTGCATTCTCTCTAGTTCTAGTATTGCTCAAGTAGCTCTCCATCCTATGAGCATAACACATACTAACAGTCTAAAATGGAACTGCATGGTACATTTGTTGAACACCCTTTCAATTATAGGGGTGGATTTTTAAAAAATATATTTTTGTGAAGACAGTCAGAACAATAAAAAATGTTCACTGTGAGAATTCTGGCCAATATCCAATATTTTTCAGTATTATAATTACAGATATTTAACTGCAGGAGTCCCAAATGTTCTAATCTTCCAGATTAATGCTATAATTATTATATTATAGTGTATTCTATTCTATTCTAATCTATTGTATTGTATGTTATATTTATAAAATCTAAACGTAGATTCAATGCTGATCATTCTTAATCTTGTTATCTGTTAAATACTGATATGATTCTGATATTATTGCATATAACTGTTGTTACTGATGGAGCGATGGACAGGAGATCTGTTGTTGAACCCAGAAAGTACATATTTTGAAAACATCATGCAGCTGCAAAATGTAAGGTTGGTGAGTTGAGAATGGAGGATTCAGACAATTGAGTAGGATTTCTCACATGCGTAAGTGGTGAGCTGGGAATAGAAAATTCAGAGCGGCGCAGGAGCTACCGCACTACTCCACTCCCACACTCTAATCCTCACTCCGCATATTCCACCTTGGACTGAAAAGTTTGCGAACACCTTGCCTCCTTTTGAAACTTAATTTTTAATCACTTTTCACTTCAGCAGTAAAAATGACTCCAAACCTCTTGTGAACATGTTCTTGTACAGCTTATACTCACTTCATAATTTGCAATATACAGCCTTAACCTGAATAATGATTTGACATTTCCAAGCTTTTGTTAAATTCACACACTGAACACGTTGCAGAAAGCTAAGGGCCCTCAGACTGTCTTTGTGTTTTTGTGCAGGTCATTTTGCTGACTCACTTCAAGCATGGTCCGGATGATGAGGAGTGTCCAGTGCCGGATGAGGGGCGGGAATATCTCCGTCTTTTCCACAGTGACATCCTGAATCACTGCGGTCAGTCTCTTAACGCATCACACATCAATACACCCAATAATTACTGCAGCAAGTCAATAAGTCTTGGTGCGTCCGTCCGTCACCGCCCGAGAGGTGATGATCATCTAATGTCTGCTCATCTCAGGTGTGCATGTGGAGGAGGAAGAGGAGGAGGAAGAGGAAGATATCTCTGTGAGAGGGAAACTACTTAAGCTGGTGGAGAAAGTTAAGAACCTTCGCAAGAAACAAGAAGAAGAAGAACCAGAACCAGAGGAAGAGCCCAAGCCTAGTGAGTGAAACAAGTGTTAGGAGTTCTGGCGGGGGTTTAGGAACGTCAAGAGTATTTATTAGTCGATAAAGGATAAAAATATTAGTCAAGCATCTGTGCAGCTCAGTGTGGGACCAGATTGTGTAATCGGTTTTATATATGTAATTGTTTTATATTACATTACATACAATACTGTTGTGTTGTTATACTGTTGTAGTTTTTGTTCTATTGGTTATGCTGCAGTAGCAATGCATTACAGACTGGGACTGATTATGGGTTATCTTATTGGCTCATTTCTGGAATCTTGTTGCTCTCAGGTACTCTACAGGAGCTGATCTCCCACACAATGATCCACTGGGCCCAAGAGTCGTTCATCCAGAACCCTGAGCTGGTGCGCATTATGTTCAGCCTGCTGCACCGGCAGTATGACTCTCTGGGCGAGTTGATCCGGGCCCTGCCCAAGGCCTACGCCATCAATGCTGTGTCCGTGCAGGACACCATGGACTTGCTGGAGTGCCTGGGCCAAATTCGCTCGCTACTCATTGTCCAGATGGGCCCAGAAGAGGAGAGGCTCATGATCCAGAGCATTGGGTTAGTTTTGTTTGGTTTCATTACAGATATAATATGAAATAATCTGTTCCTTATTTATCATGGACTGTTTGTGTACATGAATAAGCATTAAATGATGCAATTCTTAAAGTGCTCATATCCTTTACTTTTCTTGTATTTTATACAGTTTTTCAACCATTTTCCTACCTCTGTGTGTCCTTTTGAATTAAACAGGGTGTATTTTTGTTACTGTGCACTTAAATATGTAAATAACCTCTGTTCTGATTGGCTGATTTATCTTGTGTCTCACTCAATAAACCAATCCAGATTTCTTACAACTTCAGCATTAATGGGTGGGACTAAACTACTAAGCTAAATTTGTGACATGCCAAAAACAGTACATTCAGTACATTGCAGCTTGTTATCAATATATGGACAATATGGACTGAAAAGTGACCTATATGTTTTTAATCACTAGTGTTTATAAACGAAATCAAACTCAGAAAATTGAGAAAAAAATTGTTTTTAGTGTGTGACACAGACCCTTTAAAGCTCACATTATTCTTCCCATGATTTATAAGTGCAATATTTTGTCTCGTAGGAACATCATGAACAATAAAGTGTTCTACCAGCATCCGAACCTGATGAGGGCACTAGGCATGCATGAGACTGTTATGGAAGTCATGGTCAATGTGCTGGGAGGCGGAGGAGACTCAAAGGTGCTTATCTCCTTGTGCTTTTTACACATTTTTTACCATTTTTTTGCATGCACTTTAATAAAACATCCTTGTGTTAATTTGAGGCCGAAATTTGTGGTGACAGATATTTTATTTGATGTCTGAATACCATCAGTACATATTTCTGTTAAATCACTGTCTGTCTTGCTCTCTGAAGGAGATTCGATTCCCCCAAATGGTCACAAACTGCTGTCGCTTCCTGTGTTACTTCTGTCGCATCAGTCGTCAGAACCAGCGCTCCATGTTTGACCACCTGTCCTACCTGCTGCAGAACAGTGGCATTGGCCTGGGTAAGACTCCTCACAAATCACTCTAAAGGGCCTGCATTGTGCATATGTTAAGTATACTGCCACCTGGACAAAATCTTGTATCTTCAAAATCATAACTTCTATTGTAACTTTGAGTGATAAAGGGACAGGATTTTTTTCAAATAATTTTGGTACATTTCTATTGGTCCTTTCACTGTGGAATTTTAACACATTTAAGAGCACAACTAGGAATTCAAATGGTGAACAATAAGAATAGAGATAACACTATATATCTAAGTAATATATGACCATACTTAATAATTTTAAATATCACACACATAAATATGAGAATAGATATGAATGAAAAGGTATTTACAGCTGGTGAGTAGCTTGCCTGCTGTGGAGCTAAAACTTTACTGTGTGTTCAGGAATGCGTGGGTCTACTCCACTGGATGTAGCCGCAGCCTCCTGTATCGACAACAATGAGCTGGCTTTAGCCCTGCAGGAGCAAGACCTTGAGATGGTAAGATACACTGTCAAATGAACGTACCTTGTTTTTGAACAGTCAGATAAATGTGTGAGAGTAGAAATGACATGTTCATTTTCTCTTCATCTTATCCAATAGGTGGTGACATACCTTGCTGGTTGTGGCCTGCAGATGTGTCCCATGCTTCTTTCTAAGGGCTACCCCGATATCGGCTGGAACCCCAGCGGGGGAGAACGATATCTGGACTTCCTCCGCTTTGCTGTATTTGTGAATGGTAAAGTTTATGAAGCATCCGCTTCTGGGCCTTCAATGTAGGGATGAAATTGCAAACCCCATAACCCTATGATAAGTGTCATTTAAATGGTATTCATTAAACCCATCATTTTTAGATTTGGTCGAAGTAGCAGAGATGTGCCTTATTTTGCTTAGTTCCTCTGGAACAATATGTATTCATTCTAGGTTAAATTTGAAAGTGTTTCAGTTTAGCGATAATAAAAATAATTTTTTATGAGCAAATGCAGTGAATAAGAGTTACTGGACCTCCCCCTGCAGGTGAGAGCGTAGAGGAGAACGCAAACGTTGTGGTGCGTCTGCTGATTCGCCGGCCCGAGTGCTTCGGCCCCGCCCTGAGAGGAGAGGGTGGGGCAGGTCTGCTGGCTGCCATGGAGGATGCCATTAAGATCTCAGAGGATCCAGCCAGGGATGGGCCCACGCCTAAGAAAGACAGACGCTTCATGTATGAACACACTGGCAGGAACAGCTTTTGCTATATTGTTTTAGAAAGTAACATGGATTTTGCCTTCCATAGACCCACACTGATTTGTGTTCTGTGTTTGACACGTAGGTTTGGTGGAGAGGAGCAGCAAGAGGAGAACAGAGTGCATCTTGGAAATGCCATCATGTCATTCTACTCCGCCCTGATTGACTTGCTGGGTCGCTGCGCCCCTGAGATGCATGTAGGTTCAACATGATGTGCAAATTCTCTTGGTAACACTTTACAATAAGACTACCCTAATAACGGGTTTATAAATGCTTTATATTCAGGTTGTAGACAGTTTATAAATCATTAATAAGCAGTTATAAACAAATTCTAACGTTCTGCCTGAGAAAGGGACCAGATAAGCTCAGCACCTAGCAAGATCTGGGAATAGTGAGCCTGCATCAGTGTAAGACAACTGTTATAACTTGTTTATAACTTTTTATTAATGATTTATGAACTGTCTACAACCTAATTAACGACCTAATTATAAATCATTTATAAACCCTTTATAAGGGTGGTCTTATTGTAAAGTGGTATAATTCTATTATTGAATCTTAGAGCAATTTTAATGATTAATTTTCATGTACAGAAAGATGCTTAACCACTGGCCTGGCCTCTGTCCACAGTTGATCCAGGCCGGTAAAGGTGAGGCTCTGAGGATCAGGGCTATTTTGAGGTCTCTAGTGCCCATTGAAGATTTGGTGGGGGTCATCAGCCTGCCTGTGCAGATTCCAACTTTTGGCAAAGGTACGCTGAGAAGAAAATCATAATTTACAAGAACATTTTATTTATTATAAGCAATTAACTTTCAGCTTGCCAATCTCAAGTTCATTTTTCTGCTTTTGGACTTCTGTCTCATTCCTCTGCCTTCTTTTCTCCTCTTTGATGTCCATACTTTCTTTAGAGGGTCAAACTGTTGAACCTAAGATGTCTGCAAGTTTTGTGCCAGACCATAAAGCCTCCATGGTGTTGTTCCTGGACAGAGTGTACGGAATTGATAACCAGGACTTCCTACTACATGTGCTGGAGGTGGGCTTCCTGCCAGACATGAGGGCTTCAGCCTCTCTAGACACGGTGAGTTATTATGTCTGGGTAGAGATGCGTGGTTGACATTTTCAGATTCATTTACTGTTATTTATGCAACTGGCAGTGGTCAGATCCTTCACCTTTAAAAAACGTACATGAACTTGCGTTTGGGTTTAAAGAACATTTAGAACGATCTCCTTTAACAGTGGCAGCAGACAAAACAGATGAATGCACAAGCTTCAAAAGAAAAGAATGCTAATGAACTACATAACACTATTAATTCTTCAGTGTGATGCGACCGCAGTGTGTGCAACCAGTGCGTGTTATCGTTTCACCAACTCCAAATTCCAAATCGAAGTAGAATTACACCACTGGTGAATGTTTTGGTGGGAAAGAAATTCATTTATTAGCTGAACTAGCTGACTTTTCCATCATTTCTCAGTCATTTAAACCTTGTGCCTCACAAGTATGCACTTAGTGGGCGGACCTGTGCGCAGAAATTGTCTTAGAAAACTAAACATTAAATTAAGGTGCATGTGCATTATGGGTGCAAACTGAAAACCTTGCCAGACAATAATTTGTTTTTTTTCTCCAGTCATCTTTCCTTACTGTTCAATAATAGAATAAATATAAAAATTTTAAGAAGTCAACATTTTAGTAATACCAATATTGATATATAATATCAGCCAATACTGATCCTATTTATCTATCTATCTATCTATCTATCTATCTATCTATCTACCTATCTACCTATCTATCTATCTATCTATCTATCTATCTATCTATTTAAAGTAGCTGTAAAATTAGCTATTTTAAATTTAAGCGTTTCACAGAAGAGGGACATGTAAAGTAAGCAATCATGCTCCAACTACTTACCCAACTATCTCTCAGGAAGAAATGTATAGCTAATAACATTTCAAGTGTGTACTGCTTGATTTATTACAAGATTAGAGTCCTGTATTTCCTGACCTGATACCAATACCCATCGATACCAACAAGGCGTCTATAATTTTTACTGCGTGTCATTATTTCATAGACTGGAAATGCTTTAAAAGTAGCCTAAATGTGCTACTGTGCTGTTTTACCTGTAGGCAGCGTTCAGTACCACAGAGATGGCTCTGGCTCTGAACCGTTACCTGTGTTCCGCTGTGCTGCCACTGCTCACCAAGTGCGCCCCGTTGTTTGCCGGCACAGACCACCGTGCCATCATGATCGACTCCATGCTCCACACCATCTACAGGCTGTCTCGCGGGCGCGCCCTTACCAAGGCCCAGAGGGACGTCATCGAGGACTGCCTCATGTCCCTGGTCAAGTGGGTCACCCTTTTCTTCCACCTTTGCTGTAGCCTGACTCGCTGTGGTTTTGTATGGGAAAAAATGGTATTTATACAGTTTAGCTTTTTCACCTTTGGTCTTTTTTACTTATGTGTGCTTTCAGGTATCTGCATCCATCAATGCTGCAGCATCTGCTGAGGAGACTCGTGTTTGATGTGCCGATCCTCAATGAGTATGCCAAGATGCCCTTGAAAGTATGCTCTTGCTCATTTCTTGTCTGATAGTATGCCAATGTTTTTCTCACGTCTAACGATTGCAGTGATTAGTCATATTGTCTGTTATAGCTGAGGTTACTGCTTTTTTTTTCCTCAGCTGCTGACTAATCACTATGAGCGCTGCTGGAAGTACTACTGCCTGCCCAACGGCTGGGCTAACTTCGGCATCACGTCAGAGGAGGAGCTGCATCTCTCACGCAAACTTTTCTGGGGAATCTTTGAGTCTCTGGCACACAAGGTAAGCCATGAACACGTCTCCTGTAGGGATGTCACGATTAACCAGTTTCACGATTAACCGTGATTTAAAACGGCGCGGTTAATTAATCGTAAAGGCTCCTCAACACCGTGTTTCTGTTGCCGCTCCTAAAAACGTAGATTATGACCGTGCTATCAACAGATTGGTGGGACTTGCCCAGAACGAAAACATTTCACCAGTGGTGCACTTGTGGTAGAAACACACAGACAGTACAATCAGCGAATGACGGCTCACTTGACCACACTAAACAATGACAGAGGAAAAAACTGAATATGCTTTATTTCCAGAAGCGACTGAAGTTTCTTTTTTTAAATAGGGAAATTAGCCAATATGTAAGCTTAAATTTAATTCTAAAGAAACACTTTGTTTATTTTTGTTTTCACTATGATGCATCACTGTTTACATTATTATTTATGTTTCAAAAGGCTATATGCATATGTTTACATTCCATTTACGCACTATTAATTGTTTTTATTTATTTATTTATTTATTTTAAAAGACAGCAGTAAATAAAAGGTACAAAACTTTAAAGAAAGTGATTGTCTACGTTGTGAAATTAATGCATGTGAAATAATCGTGATAATTGTGAAACCGTGATTATTTCCTAGATGATAATCGTACTATCAAAATCTATAATCGTGGCATCCCTAGTCTCCTGTACATGTGTGTAGGGGGAAGAGGCACACGCACAAACCTGTTCTGACCTTTTTTTTTTTTTTTTTCCTTTAACAGAAATTTGATGCAGAACTGTTCAAAATCGCCATGCAGTGCATCTGTGCCATTGCTGGCGCCATCCCACCAGACTATGTAGACGCGAGCTATTCTGCGACGGAGAAGAAAGCCACTGTTGATGCTGAAGGCAACTTTGATCCCAGACCTGTGGAGACCACCAAGTGAGTGCTGTCGCTGGAAAGCCGCTAAGTCAGCTGCACAGTGCGAGTCAGAAATTTGCTTTGGTCTAGGAACACTGAAACACTGGGAAACTTTGCAGGAGACTGATTCAGTTTTTGTCTGCTTGGTTTTTCACAGTACCATCATCCCAGAGAAAATGGATGCCTTTATAAACAAATATGCAGAGCATACCCACGATAAGTGGGCTTTTGAGAAGGTTAGTTAAAAGGCCGGACTCCTCTCAACTTATTTCCAAAAATGACATTGCTGGTGTGGAGTGTGTGAGTGAATGGTGTGTGTGTGGGCCCTGCAGTGGGCTGGTGCCCCACCCTGGGTGAGTCCCTGCCTCCCGCCCATTGACCCTGGGATAGGCTCCGGGTACCCACGACCCTAGTGAGGAATATGCAGTTACAGAAAATGAATGAATGAATGACATTGCTGATGGGGTTTGAGTGGTATTTCACCCAAAACTGTTTTCTTTTAGATCCAGAACAACTGGACATATGGA
>JBBPCZ010000019.1:5688301-5709503 GCA_037974445.1 Brycinus macrolepidotus | reverse complement strand
TTATGTCCAAAACGGAGAGATGAAATGAATACAAAAATGAATTAAAAATGTTGATGGATAACATTTTTATTCTGATGTGTGACCCTGCCAGATGCACCCTGACCAAGGACTCCGGAATGGCGTAAGGATTTGTGTTTCACTTCTGCTCTTATCTTACCTGTAAACTTACCCGCCGCTCTTACCTCAGGCACTTCTCATGCTTTGTGGGAAGTGCTGGTCACACATTTTCTGGTGTGCACTGTCATAGTTTGTGTGTGTGTGTTTTTTTTTGTTTTGTTTTTACAGAAGGGTGTCAATTAAATGTATTTCATTTGACGGAATTCAAAATCAGACCTTTTGTTTTTGCGACAAAGACAAAGAGGAGTCACCAGACAGTGCTATCCAGTTTCTGTGCTTTACACCTTCAGGCATTAAAACCTGAAGACTTGTGTCCCTTTAACTCACCTCATAGCCCACAAGTCGTTCCAGATCTTCCAGTGTTTCCTGTTGTGAGATGGGTTAGAGCTGCTCTTGTTTTTATCATGGGGGCTGAGGGAGGTGTCACTCTGCTCTTACCTATCTTACCTATGGTCTTCACTACTGCAAATCTGCTCCAGGAACTCCACATGATAAAGACAAAACCACAGATTTCCCAAACACTTTCTCCCATTAACCTTTCAGTCAGCTCCAAACTCTAAGAGCCTGAGAGTCAGACTCTGAGAGTGTGTGCTATAGTAAGCTCTCCAGACATTATATGCATTATTTCTTCTGTAATACTTCAGTTATGCGTTGATGACATTGGCAGTCTTTCCAGATAAGGATTATACCAGTCTACCAAATCCTGCTCATTTTAGCCTACCTATTCTGCTTCATGTCCAAGCAGGACATAACACCGATACTCTTTTACTCCAGAATGACAACCATAAGGTGCAAAGAACTGAATCTGCTTCGACAGAAATAAACACTGGACAGTGTTACTGACCAACAGAATAACAAGACCTCTATATTCAGTTTCGAAGAGTAGGCGAAACTTTCGCTGAAAGGTTACTTAGTGGAAAAGTAGGCTAAAATGGACAGGAGCTCTCTAAAGAGATTGGTAGAATCCTTATCTGACAGGCTTGGCACTGTCATTAAGACAAATTGATGCATAATGAAGTATTAAAGATGAAATGATGAGTGTGACTAATTTTTAGTCTGTTTAGCTTATATGCCTGTTGCCCAGTATGTATACAACTATGTGTGCCTTGTAGTCCACAAATATTCTGTGGATTTACTTTTCAGTGCTGGACACAATCAAAGTTGGCATACAACTCGACAATTTAAGCACTGGTGGCATTTTATGACACATCATGACATGACAGATGTAGTGAGCCGAAGAATGTTACTAACACACCACATTGTGGTTTGCATCCGAATTAGACCCAAGTTCAACTAAATTCTGTCCAAACTCATCCTGACCCAAATTTCATTATCAAGTTTTGAGTCTGACCTGTGGCCAGAAAAATTCTGTCCTAAACTGGCCTGAACAGGCTCGTCATAAAACCTGTTTCAATAAGCCACAAGTGAGAAGTATTTCATATAAAATTTCATCACACCTTAGTTAGCTCTGTGATTTCCGAGGGTAATGTCAAGTCGCCAGCTGTCATAAGATGTCATTACCGCGTAATGACACTCATAGTAGTGACACATGTGGTAGAAACTTCTCATGCTTGATTTCACAGGTAGCTTATTTCCCAGCGGCCTGTTTAGTTCTGCCTATGTGTCCTTTCCTCCCTCCCCATCATCTGACCTGTCTTAGCTTACAGTGTGGATGCTCACAGTGTGTGATGATCTGTTTGTATCTATTGTTAATAAATGCCTACCCAGGATCATTTCTGGAGTAGAACACACTCCAAGGTAAGGTGACATCAGGATGACATTTGCACCAGCGACACTGCGAGCCCTGTCCTCACAAAAAGTTAAAATAAAATGTTTTGTTTAGTAATCTCAAACTAATTTACAGCTCTGTCATATACAGGATGGCTATATCTTTTCTGCACAATACAAATTATGTGCTTGTAACATTCCATTATTCCTGTTTTGTGTGTATAAACACAGGACTCCAGTCAGATTGGTCTGCTGAAGGAACTTCTAGACCTGCAGAAAGATATGGTTGTGATGCTGCTCTCTCTACTGGAGGGTAGGAGACAGATGAGACATCTCTCTATCTTTAGTGGCATGAGCTTCTTGTGAAGATGTACAATGCTATATTGCTGCCCCATTTAGTTTTGAATGTGTCTTTTGTTTCTAGGTAACATAGTGAATGGCACTATTGCTCGCCAGATGGTGGACATGTTGGTGGAGTCGTCCAGCAACGTGGAAATGATCCTCAAGTTCTTTGATATGTTTCTTAAGCTGAAGGACATTGTGGCATCAGATGCCTTCTTGGATTATGTGACCGACCCACGTGGCCTGATCTCCAAAAAGGACTTCTCCAAGGCTATGGACAGCCAAAAGCAATACTCTCCCTCTGAGATCCAGTTCCTGCTTTCCTGTTCCGAGGCTGACGAGAACGAGATGATCAACTTTGAAGAGTTTGCCAACCGCTTCCAGGAGCCAGCCAAAGACATTGGCTTCAACATTGCCGTGCTGCTCACCAACCTCTCTGAGCACGTGCCTCACGACACGCGTCTGCAGAACTTCTTGGAGCAGGCCGAAAGCGTGCTGAACTACTTCCGGCCCTTCCTGGGTCGCATCGAGATCATGGGTGCCAGTAAAAGGATAGAGCGTATCTACTTTGAGATCAGCGAGGCCAACCGCAACCAGTGGGAGATGCCTCAGGTCAGAGAGTCGAAGAGGCAGTTCATATTTGATGTGGTCAATGAAGGAGCCGAGTCTGAGAAGATGGAGCTCTTTGTCAACTTCTGCGAGGACACCATCTTTGAAATGAACATCGCTTCTCAGATTTCAGAGCCAGAGGAAGAAGGAAACGGTGATGAGGATGACGAGGAAGAAGAGGAAAGTGGTAGAGGAGGAAACGGAGAAGGAGGAGAAGGAGAGGAAGGGAACGGAGAAGAGGTCGCGGCTGAGTCCAGCTCAGCATTCGCAGACTTCATCAAGAGTGTAGTAAACTTCTTCAACATGTTCACCTTCCGCAACCTGAGACGACGCTATCGCAGACTTCGAAAAATGACCATAAAGGAGATGATTATCGGCCTGGCTACCTTCTTTTTCACCATTCTCATGGGCATCCTGCATTTCATCTACAGCGTATGCAAAGGCTTTTTCCTGCTCATTTGGAATACGCTGTTTGGAGGTGGCCTAGTTGAGGGGGCTAAGAAGATGACGTTAACTGAAATCCTAACTAACATGCCTGACCCAACTCAGGATGAGGTGCATGGTGACCTCCCACCTGAGCCAGGAGCCAGGAAGGTCCAGGAAGCAGGCGGATCAGGCGAGGGAGAGGAAGCTGGTGGAGGAGAGGAAGAGGATGAGGATGGACAAGAGACGGAAGGAGGAGGCAGGCCAGGAATCGATACCCCTGGTGGTCTTGGAGATATGGGAGAGACAGAGCCAGAGGAGCCCCCAACACCTGAGGGCACCCCACTGCTGAAGAGGAAACTGGTGAGCCATGATTAAAAAAAATGTACTAATTGTAACATCATACTGTAGTAACTGAAATTATTTGTCCAAAGTCATAAGCTGCACCCAGT
The DNA here is from genome assembly GCA_037974445.1 of Brycinus macrolepidotus. Lineage (NCBI taxonomy): Eukaryota > Metazoa > Chordata > Actinopteri > Characiformes > Alestidae > Brycinus > Brycinus macrolepidotus. The sequence continues at coordinate 5,705,832 of JBBPCZ010000019.1, read as the reverse complement.
ATTAAAGTGGAATTTCACCAATTTTCCACATTTCTATGTGATTAAGTCATTGAGTTGTAAATACTCACTCAGAGTGGTCTAATGTGAAATAGTTAATAGCAGAGAAACTTACAAACTCTTTCCTTATAGTGAAATCAGGAGTCCCGAAGTATACAATACAGATATAGCTTTTTTATTTACCATCCCAAATCACCAGTATATGTACTAATGTTTTCTGAGTTTTTATAAGTGTGAAGTGTAAGTGTAAAGTGACCATTTGTCATACGTGAACACACCACAATGCAGCACGAAATTCGTTCTCTGTATTTAACCCATTCACCAAGTGAACCAGCAGGCAGCCAGGAACACAGTGCCCCGGGAGCAGTGTGTGGGGATGGTACCTTGCTCAAGGGTACCTCAGAGGTGCCACTAGCAGTCCTGGGATTCGAACCCACGACCTGCTGATCAGAGGGCCAACTCCCTAACCACTAGGCCCCCCATCAGCATTGTATGTAATGCTGATAGTGATAAAAGGATGGTAAATCTGAAAAAGTCCCCTTTGAGGGACTGTTTTGCCTTACAGAACCGTCCATGTTTGTTTTCAGAATCAGCCACCATATCTGTAACAATTCTCTGTAATAACTTCAGTATTAAAAGTTTTTATCTTATATCTTTAAAATATCTGACATGTTAAGTTTCTCTAAAATGAAATATTTCACATCATAACACTTTGTTTACATCTTTACTTACATTTAATTGTGGTGAAATTTGGAAAGATATGATATTTTCCCTTTAGCCTTTAGAAGAATTATTAGTATACATCTGATATACATTAAATTGTTTTTAATGCATTTAAAAACATTACTGCATGTGGAGTTGCAGAATGGATTACATTAGCATTAATTTACATATAACAGGTTCAAGTCACCACTTCTGTTCATTTCAGTGTTAGAGGAAAACGTGACAAAAATGTTAAGGATGTTTTGTCTGGTGGTACAAGACTAAGCAATGACTTTTAATTGTTGTGCTTGTTTTTATCAAACATGATGGTGTTGTACATTAAAAGCTGGGAAGAACAGAATTTCCCTGCTTGTTTTAATTACTTAAAGTGAAAAATAATCCATATAAAATTACTGTTATACAATTACCATATAAAATTACTATAAAAAATATTCTTTTGTTATCCTCACAATAACATATTTGGTTATACAGTATATTGTGCCATACAAGACAAGACTCAATATCCTGATTGTTGTTTCTGATCTTTCTTGAATCTCATACTTTTTATTGGTTATCTGGTTTCTCAGCTGGGTGAAGGAGCAGAAGGAGAGGAAGAAGGAGGAGGAGGAGGAGGAGAGCCAGAGGTAGTTGAGGAAGAGGCAGCTCCGGAACCAGAGAAGGCAGAGTGAGTGTCAGATTTAAAATGATACCTGAAGTCGGATGTTTTGAACATCTGTTTCCCTGAGCCACCCTCCAGTTAAAGTCTGAAATGTTCTGTTTTGTCATTCTAAGCGCTGAGAATGGAGAGAAAGCTGAGAAAGAAGGCGAGGCCCCGCCAGAGGAGGAGAAGGTGGAAGAGGAGGAGAAAAAGGTGAAGCCCAAAGCGAAGAAAGGAGCAGCAGCTGCTGAGGAGGGCTTCGAGCTCTGGAATGAGCTGGAGGTTCAGAGGATCAAGTTCATGGTAAGACTGTTTAAATTTTCATTTTGTATCAGTTCTCTTTAAAGTAAAATTAATCTTTTACTTGATTCAATCGTAAATTTCCATGTAATAAACTCATCTTCTTTTTTTATCTCCACTTTAGAACTACCTGTCCCGCAACTTCTACAACCTGCGTTTCTTGGCTCTGTTCATCGCCTTTGCTCTGAACTTCATACTGCTCTTTTACAAGGTCAGTTATTTTGGATTTTTCATTATGTTGCATAATATTTTACACAGTTTACTTTCGAGGTGGATCATAAGAAATAGAGTCATCATCAAATTAATTCCCAATTAATCAGGGCTGGGGCAGTATTTGAAAATGTATAAATCGAGACTTTACAAGTATTGACTTTTTTATTCTTTAAATAGCCCATAACATATAAAACCACATTTTCCTGTTTTAATTACAGAGTTTAAGCCAAAACATTTGCCTATTTCTGCCTACTGAGCCCTCAGCAGTTTAGCTCTGTCTATCCATAATGAAGTTATAAGGAGTTTTTCATTCTGGACCTCTTTTTGGAAAGAGGCACAATGCAGGAGAGTAAAAAGGAATGAAGATCATGTATGTAAATCAGGCATAGTAACAAAAACAGTTTGTTTAACTCTAAAGAAATTTGTCATTTAAAAACAAATAATGACAGTTTCTGCTACATACAGATATCTAGTACAGTTTCTTCTTGCTTTCTCCTGAAATCTACCTGAAATCACAAACACTCGCAACAAATAAACTTTTGACTAATTTAGCACTAAGGTATTATAATTAATACTCCAGTGTGACACTCACACAGTTCTCATACATGCAAAATGTGAAGGAAATTTTTGACTGCTATCAGTATACAGTGATGAATCAGTAAGTGGTCTAATCCCTACAATCAGTTTATTTACTATTATAACAATATGTATGTATAATTATTATTTATTATTATTTATTTATTATTATATATTATAGTCATAGGTCATGTACTATTATTGTATTACCACAATTATTTCTGATTATTCCCAAAACCATATATGAACTTGTGCTGCTGTGCTGCTATTCAGGTGTCCAGTAGCCCTCCAGGTGAGGAGGAATTTGAAGGCTCTGGAATGTTTGAGGGTTCTGGACTGTTCGAGGGATCTGGCGGTGAGGCGGAAGGATCTGGAATGGAGGAGAATGGAGATGAGGATGATGAAGAAGGGCCTGTTTATTACTTCCTGGAGGAGAGCACAGGTTATATGGAACCTGCGCTTGCCTTCTTTGGCATTTTACACACCGTCATCTCCTTCCTCTGCATCATCGGCTACAACTGTCTCAAGGTCTGTTGGTCACAATATGTTTACAGCGAAGGGTATATGGACTATTGATTAGATACATGAACAGACCTCTTAGCTCTAAGCTTGCATTTTGCAGAAGTCAGAATTTCATCACATATACTAAATATTTTAATAGAACAAATGCTCGGCATTCTCATTTTTTCTGCATGTGCTGTTTGTGTGGTGCAGGTTCCTTTGGTCATTTTTAAGAGAGAGAAGGAACTGGCACGTAAGCTGGAATTCGATGGTCTCTATGTGACTGAACAGCCAGAGGATGATGACATTAAAGGCCAGTGGGACAGGCTGGTGCTTAATACACCGTAAGAAATGTTTTAGATGTTTTGCATATCTTCCTCTGTTCTGTTTTTCATCGCCTCCTGAGAATGTTTTAAGGAAATAAAACAGCGTAGTTGAAATATTGATTCACAGGAACAGGCCAAGCATCAAATAGACTGATGTCTTCAGTAGAAGATATGCCATATGTCCAAGACACCACTTCCAATTAGTTAATTCAGCTACCCCCATTAAAGTGCCCCCATCTTTGACAGTCAGTTGCAGACACACACAGCTTGTATAAGCTTTACTAATAAAAGCAGAAGCATTGGAGCAGCCACACTTGAGCCCAAGGTGACCAGGCTCAATGAAATGTGACATCTAGAATAAATAATATAAGGAGTATAGGGATCCCCAGCCTTGAGCTGTTCAGCAGTGGAACTGTGTTCTTCAGTGTGATGGAGGTCCATCTAATACCTCTGGGATGAGTTAGAGTGGCATTTGTGATCCAAAACCAGTCATTCATCATCAATACCTGACCTCACTGATACTCTTGAGGCAAGCAACAGGGACTTTAACCCTCTGAGGTCCGAGGCCTGTCAGACACTTGGAGGCGGTTTGCTAAACCTTTACATTTTTAAGTATTTCATCCAACTAAAAACATGTATGCAAAAGTGACACATATGGTTATATTCTGGAAAACCTCAGCAATAATATGAGAGTAAAGTGAATGTAATGAAATTAGTTTTTATTAAAATTTTGTGTAAACATGACATGACAAAAACCTATTTTCAGAGGTCTTCAAAGATTGTAAAAAAAAACACATTATAAATATATCAAAAAAGTAAGAGGAGCATTCAGAATTGTTATGTAGTTTTAATATAAATTGTAAAAAAGTCAGACTACCTAGGTTTTCTCTGAAGCCAGTGGCTCTTTCACATGCATATTGTTTAGATGGGTGTATCACACCTGTGACTTCCACCTCCCCCTGTCAATGGCCATGTGTCAATGGCTGTCATTGTCTGCCTGCCTCTGCCCCCAAAGCTCTACAAGCAAAGAAATGAATACATAGCCTATCTGACTCAAAGAGCAGGCTATCTATCATTCACACCTAATCTGTCACAATAATTTAAACCTTTTCAGTTTTGGTTTTGGTTCACACCTACCATAACAAAGACTTGCATACTAATTATCAAATACAACAGTATCCTGATGCAGTGTTTACTTCACCTGTAGCCTATATGCCTGCATTTTACTGCATAGAGCTATATTCTCCCTACAAGCTAACCGAATAGCCTGATAGGCTAGGCTGATTAGCCTACTGTAAACGCAACTCTGAGCACAACGTGACATGGATTTTAGCCATTTGATCATCTGACCAGCAAAAGACTAGATATAGCTTCATTCTCCCTATAAGCTAACCGAAAAAGCACCAACAGCAGCTAGTAAAACAGATATTAGGCTACTTTCTCATCGGAATTACCTTCGATGGGATCAAGACAAAGGATTGTCTTCGCTGGACATCCTTCCTCAAAGTTCTCTGGTGTGTGAAAACAGACCATGCTTATTTGTTCATAGCGGTGAAATGGGGCGTGTTCTCACCGCCCCCTGCTACACAATGAGCCAGTGATGCCATTGCTTGCCTTGATGTTTTCCATCTGAATAGCTGAGGGGTGTGTCATTAACAGGCGGCTGCTGGCTATGGCACAGAAAATCTCAAGATTTCTTTTTATTCTATTTACAAAGCGCCATCGATAGATTTTATTTTAAACATACATATTTGAAAACTAGAAGATTCAAGGTTTGTTGTTGTGTTACTTATATGTTTCTAGGACAAAAACTCTAGATGTTTGTTTGGAACAGTCCAAAAAGTCCCCCGGGGGGGTCTTCAATCTCAGAGGGTTAACACCAGAATTACCAGAAAAATTTGGCTCTCATGAAACCCCCTAGCTATTTCCAAGCATGCGAGGAAACTTGTATGTCCAGCTAATTGCTCGCTGATAGCCGCTTTTGTTTTGCTAATGTATCATTCACGCCCACGCTCAGTCGAAACCATCTTCCTGCCATATGAATGTGACGTGCAGTGCTCAAAAAACTGTGAATAACTGTGGGAGTGGGTGTGAAACGTGTGAATACTGTAAAAAAATGCATGTTCTGAAGGGATAAAAACAAACACACAAACGCAAGAGAATCATTTATTCTTGGTATCTTGTTTAGCAAGCAGACACCACAATGTCCACTGCACTGTCACACAAAAAGGATCATTCACGCCCACGCTCAGTCGAAACCATCTCCCTGCCATATGAATGTGACGTGCAGTGCTCAAAAAACTGTGAATAACTGTGGGAGTGGGTGTGAAACGTGTGAATACTGTAAAAAAATGCATGTTCTGAAGGGATAAAAACAAACACACAAACGCAAGAGAATCATTTATTCTTGGTATCTTGTTTAGCAAGCAGACACCACAATGTCCACTGCACTGTCACACAAAAAGGAATTTCACTCGAAAGGCTTTGGCTCTGCTGCAAGAGATGAATGATCATGACTCAGACAGTGCTGAAGAAGTTACATTTCTGATCGAAGAAGACGCCACAGATATGGAGGTCCACTCAGACAAAGATGAGTGTACTACGTCTGAAGAACTGTAGCTCTACACGCAAGAAATGTCAAGTTGCGCAAAAGAACAGCCCGCCAGGAGCAAGTGTTATGGCGAAAAATGGCACCGTTTGGGTCCAGCAAGAAGTTGGATATCTTCCTGCATGTGATTCTGCCACACACATGTCCTTTAATGGGAAAGGAGGGTCTACAGAGCATGCCAAGGTATCGTTCAAAGTTCTTTTTTTGTGATTGTTTTTCAATGTTGTTTAAATAGAAACCATTTATGTGTAAATTATAAGAAAACATGTTGAATGATGTTTCATTCAATAGCTAACTAACAGTGAATATTCATATCTTCCCACAGTGTAAAATCACATGTCAGCTACATAGCTTCCTATATTTGACATTTCCATGCTATTAACCATAGACCCCAGCTGGAGCTTGTCCCTCTACGAGTTGATGGCTCTCATCTCTATTCTGTATACAAGAGCAGTGACTTGCGCAGTTTCCAACTAAGGTCCGTTGTCCTTTCTTGCAGTGCATCTCAACAAAGCTGTACAAATTTGGAATAAAGTTTTGGATCACAGCAGATTTGGAGATAAAATATATGTGCAATGCCATTCCGTACTCAGGAAAGGACCCCAGTCGCCCCACCGGAGAAAGATAGTCTGAGAATGTAGTCAAAAAGCTGATGGCATGGGCAGAACAGTAACCACGGACAACTTCCTCATATCACTGTTGCTGGCTAATACATTGCTGCAACGCAACACAGCTCTGCTTGACACCATAAACAAGGTGCAACGGGAACCTCCACCTGCAGCTCAAAACACTTCAGGACTCATGGAATTCTCCATGCTAGTATTTAGAACATACAACGTCTTGCTGACGATGTATGCACCCAAAAAGAAAAAGACTGTTTGTATTCTTAGTACTATGCACTAAAATGTAGAGATTGGGGATGATTGAAAAAAGAAGCCAAACACGTTCACAGACTACAACCACATGAAGGTATGTAAACATTTTTTATGTTGGTTCAGTGCCACAATGTGTATCATGTGCACTTTCATAAAATAATTTATTCAAAATATTTCTGGATTTATGTCTCTCTCTCTCTTTACAGTGCAGCTTTGACATCATGGACCAGAAGATGTTTATACAGTACGAGCAGGAACACGCAATTGGCCGGTTGCTGTGGTCTACAACATGTTTGACCTGGTGGCAGTGAATGTGAAATGTACAAGGCTTGCACGGGGTCCACTGGGAAAAAACAACTGTTTTTGGGTCTCCTTCGTAAAAAGTTTTTGCAGGAGAAGGCGATGGAAAAACATTGCAACAGAAATCATAGCACTGGGTGGTGTGCACAATGCAACAGATACACTTGTTGCAAATGCAGAAGGGAGGGTCCTTGTGTATGTGGAAACTGCTAAATGTGACTCTCAACCCTACATTGTGTGAAGTATTGCGTAGAAATGTACCATTGAAGATATGTGTGGAATGTAAAATAAACACTTTCAGAAATAGTGTTACAACACAAGCATGGTTTTATGTAGCTCAGTAAAAAGGAATTGTTCAACTGATATGTTTCTGTGAGTGTGTAGACTGTGAGGTCCTTCTTCCTCTACTTTCAGCTGCTACTGATTAGGGGTCGCCACAGCGGATCAACTGTCTCCATTTCCTTCTGTCCTCTGCATCTTCCTCTCTCACACCAGATGCCTGCATGTATTCCCTCACCACATCCATAAACCTCCTACTAGGATTTCCTCTTTTCCTCCTCCTTGCCAGCTCCATCCTTAGTATCCTTCTCCCAACATACTCAATCCAACAAATGCAATCTCGCGTCTCAGCCTTTTCCTCCAAAAGGTCCAACTCGAGCTGTCCCTCTAATAAACTCTTTCCTGATCCTGTCCATCCTCGTTGCTTGTAATGCAAATCTTAACATTTTCAACTCTGCCACCTCCAACTCTGCTTCCTGTTTTTTCGTCAGTGCCACTGTCTCCATGCCATGGTCTCACTACTGTCTTGTACACCTTCCCTTTCACTCTTGCTGGTACCTGCCAGTCCCAAATCACTCCTGCTACTTTTCTCAACCCATTCCACCCTGCCTGCACTCTCTTCTTCACCTCTCTTTCACACTTCCCATTACTGTGGACTGTTGACCCCAAGTATTTGAACTTCTCCACCTTCGCCAGCTCTACTGCCTGCATCCTTACTATTCCACTGTCCTCCCTCTCATTCACGCACAGGTGTTCTGTCTTAGTCCTACTGACCTTCATTCCTCTCCTTTCCTGAGCATATCTCTCCAGGGTCTCCTCAACCTGCTCTCTACTCTCACTACAGATCGTAATGTCGTCTGCAAATAATGTCGTCCACAGGGACTCCTGTCTGATCTTGTCTGTCAACTTGTCCATCACCATAGCAAACAAGAAAGGGCTCAGAGCTGATCCTTGGTTTAAACATAACTCCAACTCGAACGCATCAGTCACTCCTACCGCAGACTTCATTGCTGTCACACTGCCCTCGTACATACCCTGTGCCACTCTCACATACTTCTCTGCCACTCCTGACTTCCTTATACAACATCACAACTACTCCCTAGGCACCCTGTCATATGCTTTCTCCAAGTCCACAAAGACACTATGCAACTCCTTCTGACCTTCTCTGTACTTCTCCATGAGCACCTTCAGAGCAAACACTGCATATGCAGTGCTCTTTCCCGGCATGAAACCATACTGCGGCTCACTGATCATCACATCTCTTCTTAGCCTAGCTTCTACCACTCTTTCCCATAACTTCATGCTATGGCTGATCAACTTTATACCTCTGTAGTTACTACAGCTCTGCACATTTTTGCACATCAGTACTTTTAGCGTGACAGTATTTTTAGCACGAACCCAAGTACAATAAGTTAGTACAGACTGGTACTGACTCAAATCAAATGTATGTTTTTATTATATCAAATTAACCGGTTGAAAATGAAACACGCAAACACACAAGCATGCAAACGTCTCTCTAAAGCAACATGTCACAATTTTTGTTTATTCTGTTTTATTCTTGAATAAAAGCACATTTGTTTCATTATACATTGTGTATTGTATAAAAGTATACATCTGGGGGTGTTCAAGGGTTACGAAAATTTTCGTAGCCATGGTAATTCTAGTGGGGCTCACCCAACTGTTACCTCTCCCATTCATTACTGAGGTCACTTGACCACAAAAATCAATTTTTTAAACAATCAATACTCAGCCCCTGATCAACTGATCGATTAGCGGCGCTCAGAAGCCGGCGCTTTACCCGCTGCACCACTGGGGGGCGCAGCAATTAGCAGGATTTGCCTTTTATGGGTACGGCTGAACACGTAGCAGCATTCATGGGCTGTTTATTTTTAATTAAACCACAAACCACAAACAAACACACATTTTTTTATCTAACTGACCTGAGCTTTAGTGTCTAGAAGCCCGTTGAATGAGCATGATGTATGTTTTGCTCCGTGTTTGTTTCTTCACCTTTTTCTCCGCCTCCAGCATCCGTTCACGTGAGCAACTGTCACTCCACACAGATTTTAAAGGGGGCTCAACCATTTTCTCTCACTCCCAGTATGTTTCGCAGATCAATACTCAGCCCTTCATCAACCGATCACAAAGTTTTAGACAAGCGCACTAATTTGGCAATTAACAGACGTTGTAGTCATTGGAGAAGTTCTGAAATTCAGCATGAGCTCTGATGAGAAACGGTGCCTATTCTGGCTATAAAAAAAATTATAAAAGTAAAACTTAAGAAGAACAGGAAAATAAAACCCTAGAACTGACCCTGAGAGAGCCAAAAGTTAGGGTGGGCAAAATTGTAATTTGCTGATATTAAATGACATCATTATGTGCTTTTAGTAATGTTGTTATTTATAGAATACTGGACAGCTATGTATATTATTAAAAAAGGCAAATTAAGACCGATAGTAGAGCCTATAAGCAACCAGTGTATAGTAATTATGTAAACTACATAGCAACAAGTAGTTTATTAGATGTCAGCCTAGAATGCAGGGCTTTTTGTACTTAGGTCCAGTTTTGGACTTGAATCTGGAAAACATTTTCCTGTTTTTCAGTTTTCAAATCATTGTCTTTTCAGCCACAAGCACAATGTCACTTGGCTCACCAAGTGAATTGAGTGAAATTACTATGCTTAAATAACTAATTTGGCTTAATTTGATCGTATGGTGTTGTTACTCTGATCTTGCTTTTTGATCATTATGAATAGTAGTGTAAAATGATCATCCTAAAATAAAAGATATAACGTCTCCAAGCTTACACAAAATTTGTAACCAAGTCTCAAAGAGGACTCTTTTTTCTGTCTTGGTCTTAACTCTGTCTTAACAAACTCACATCACACACAGACACATGGCAAATGTAAACAAAGACATGAACAGTCAAGAAACGCAGCCATGGTCATATCTTGAACTTGGTTTTCCCTACTGGTCTTACTGTTAACTTTCTCTCTGGTATCTGGTATCTCTTAGCTGTCATCTTTAATATTGACATTCCTGCACCTGTCCCAAAACCACCATGTAGAATATCCTTTCACAACCTGAAATTGACCTGTCCCTCAAATCTGTATTTACTGTGATATTGTCCAAATCTAGAACTCACTCTCTACCTAACACTGGTCTTATTGAGCTATGCAACAGCTCACTTTCTACTTCTATTGATGTGTTAGCACCTCTTAAAATGAAACTCGTGTCTTTTACTAACTTTTACTAACAGTACAACACTGAGCTTCTTCAATTGAAATCTAAAGGACGACATCTAGAAAGACTTTATAAGAAAACCAGATCTCCAGTTCACATGGATGCCTACAAAATCCAGAAATACAAAGATGCCCTGTATGCTGCTTGCTCTGCCTACTATACAAATCCCATACAGTCTGGATCTGGACACAATTACAGTTCTGTTCTCCACTGTATCGAAACTGTGGAGTGTGGTGGAAAATCAGCAAACAGACAAAGATCCTTTGCTTAGGACAAAGACTTTATTCTGTTAACAGGGAGGACCTTCCCTTTACTGGGGCAGTCCCAGCAGACCAGAAGTGTCTCTCTGATCAATCCTTCGCAGAGGATTTTATACCTTCAGAATAACAAACATATTATCTAACTACGTGTAAGTTCATGAATCCTCTCTGCACAAAAACACTTTATCATGTCTTAACCTTCTACGAAGAGGCGCCAGACTGTTCTCATATTATGGTTCCTCATGTTCTTAACCTTGAACACGCTGAGCGGACTGGAGCAAAGAGATAAAGCCTAGAACATTTAATCAAGACACAGGGTTTTATACAAAATAAAAAACTTTAATTATGTCCTTTGCCATAACGGCCACAGGACCAGTTATATGACTCTAATGATTTAGTCACCAAGAAATCCCTCTAATTATGAGTGAGAAAGAATCATCAACCTAATATGAATTACCAGCTGAATATACATTTTCTTAGAATGTATTTGATTTTCCCTTACAGGAGGCATTTACTGATGATAAATGCAAAAAAATCTGTTAGTTTTCCAAAACAAAATTGTGACTATTTACAGTAACCTTCTAACCTTAATCAGTCTTCCCTTCTTTTTCCTCCTCTAACAAACAAGTCCCTCTATCAGTTTTCTCCATTTTCATCTGCTAATCTCTGCACTGATATCAGGCATGAAATCCACCACTTGCGTTTTGGACCCTATTCCTACTAGTCTTGTTAAGACTTGTCTCCCTGCATTATGCCCACTCATTACATTTATAGTAAACTTGTTGCTTTTATCTGGTTCTGTTCCACCTGCTTTGAAACTTGCTGTTGCCCCCATCCTGCCTTGAAATGTCTCTCGGTATTACAGGATCTGTACTCTCTTGGTTTAAGTTCTGTCACTCAGATATCAGTTCATTAATGTTAACAATTATAAAACCTCTACAGTCCAGACCCAGTGTCCCACAAGGGTCGATTTTTAGTCCTCTGCTATTTATTATCTATATCCTTCCTCTGGCTCATATAAATCACAAACATGGCTTACAGTTTTACTGCTGTGTTGTTTCCCTCTCAATGCTCATGTTTCCCTCTCAAACTGTCTCAGTGAAATAAAACCCTGGATGCAAGCAAATTTTCTTAAACTTAACTATGATAAATCCAAAGTCATTATTATCAGGCCAAATTCCTTGTTGAATCATGTGGAAATTTCTTTCTTACTATTGATGGTCGTTCTCCCACTCTTATCCATAATGTAGGTACTCCTTTTGACCAAACTCTTTTCTTCGAACGCCACATTAGCCATACAGTAAAGACAACTTTTTCCACCTTAAAAAAAGTTAGTTGTCTTTGTCCTTTCTTCTAATTTTCCTCTGCAGAAACTGTCATCCATGCTTTTGTTATGTTTAGGTTAGATTACTGCAACAGCATCCTCTTTGGCCTCTCTACCAAAACAATAAAGAAACTTCAGTATGTCCAGAATTTGGCTGCCTGGTTCCTCGCCCAGTCTCAGACTATGGACCACATCACCCCCGTTCTCAAAGAGCTCCATTGGCTTCCTGTCCAGCTGTGTATTCAATTTAGAGTTCTACTATTCACTTACAAATCTCTCCACATTTTGGCACCATCATGTCTAGCTGATCTTCTTCACTCCTCCAAATGCTTCCTTTGCTCTACTGATTCCAATCTTCTTTCCCCAGATGCAGAAGATTTAGCAAACTTGGCAAGCTTAGTCATGAGGTCAGGGTCAGGGTCATTACTACAGCTACCTACTTCCGTTTCTCTCTCTCTCTCTCTCTCTCTCTCTCTCTCTCTCTCTCTCTCTCTCTCTCTCTCTCATGCTGTCCTTTCTCTTTTTTCCTTATTTACCTCCTCTATTCTTTAAAAACCTGTCTCCTGGGAAATAGGATCCTCTCCTAGCTTTTGGGACAATAGCACCCTTTGTTTCTCTTGTGCCCGTCTCCATTTTCAGTCTTTTAGCCAAAACGAAGCTAGAGTTAGCATGCCACTCATGTCACCAGCAGCACTAGCCCATTCATTTACTCTGTGAGAGAGAAAGAACACTGCTGGACATTGGGTAAAGTTGTGCTGTTCTAGTGGAGAATATATAATAGTTATTGAATGGTTGTCATTCGTCTTAGAGAGGTGAGAAGACTTTCAGTAAGTGTGTGAGCCAAAGATTGATTACCAAGTGCAGTTGAAAACAACTGCTTATGTTTGTGTCACTTGTGTAACTGTTATCTTCATAGATGTTTCAGTTGTCAGAATAGAAAGGTGTTTGTCCAATGTAACAAGAGGATAACCAATGCAGTGCACAGGTGTTTCTTTTTGGCTATCTGGCAATTTTTTTCATTGGCATTCACTTGCTAATGTGAGGTATGTCCAAACTGTGTGATAGGTCCCTTGTCTTTTTTAATATATTGGTGGGTCTTTAAGACAGCTTTATGTGGGCAAGTTTGTCTTCAGTAGGATTGAAAAGAAGTGGATTAGAGTTTAAAGCCAATTGTCTCTTTCTCTCTTTCTCTTTTTCTTTCTCTCTCTCTCTCTCTGGCATCCAGGTACCTCAGGATGAGTGGAGTGGATTCTCTGCTCTGGGTCGGGATGATGAAATCCCATGCAGTCGAATGCGCAGTGGCAGCTACATGAAGGCCATGGAAGAGGATGACAGCGGAGATTCTGACTGCAGTCCTAAAGCTTCACCCAAGGCCCAGGCGCGGAGAGCCAGCTACCTGAAAGCCACTCAGCCATCGCTCACAGAGACGACCACACTCAAGTGAGTGTGTCTGTGTTTTACATATGTATATTTTTGCATTTTCATATACATTATTTGGAAAAAAGTATTGGCACACACCACTTAATTATTGGATTCAGGTGACCCCTTACTTCCAGTGAAGGGCAATCTTAATGCTTCAGCATACCAAGACATTTTGGACAGCACTGTGCTTTCAACTTTGTGGACACAGTAGGCCTTTTTCTATTCCAGCATGACTGTGCCCTAGCGCACAAAGGTCCATAAAGATATTGTTCGATGACCTCAGCCCCATCGAACACCTTTGCGATGAACTGGAATGGAGATTGTGAGTCAGTCCTTCTTGTCGAACATCAGTGTCTAACCTCATAAATGCTCTACAGGATGAATGGGCACATATTTGAATGCAGTGTCATTCAAGTCCCTGGTGCAATGCTCAGGAGTCCCAGTACTTTTGTCCATATAGTGCATGAGCTGGGGCTAGAGTATTTGAGCAGAGATATCAACCAATGTTGGTCATCCAAAACATGTTTGGAAAATGTTATTCATTCTGTTGAAAAATAAATTGTTTAATCCAGTGGTAACACCTTCACGAGGTGAAGACATGAATGAAAATAGAACCACCAGTTAGACCAGTGTAGCGTGGCGGATGAACCTAAACACGGATAGACATGTGAGAGTTGGTAAACCATGCACGTTGTTCTGAGAACGCTCTAAACAAGAGTTAGGATTCTCACTCACACACGGAACAGGGTATATAATACCAAAAACAACAGAGGTAGTCAGAGGTACTCACTCACGTCGAAACAAAGGAGATGGGTTGGTTGGACGACTCAATGACAGAGCAATGAGTCTTACCTTTCATCCTGTTTATATACCCTGTGACGCACGTCATTTCCGCGAGCCCTTGTGCGTCACGTGTCTAGTGCGTGTGACAGTACCCCCCCCTCCAGGACCAACTCCAGACAGACCCGGCTGGGAGGATACCCGACGACGGTAGTCCTGGATGAGAGATGGATCCAAGATGAAGTGGCTGGGGACCCAAGACCGTTCCTCCGTGCCGTAGCCCTCCCAGTCCACCAAGTACTGGGTGCCACCACCACGGTGTTGCAAGTCAAGGATCCGCCGGACCGTGTAGACAGGACCACCGTATATGATCCGTGGCTTAGGGGGACCAGGTGCCTGTGGGGACAAGGGAGAAAAAAAAACAGGTTAAAAATGGGATGCATGAAATACTGGGTGGATCCGGAGATAGGCAGGCAGCTGGAGCCGGAAGGTGACAGGGTTTATCCGGTGGGTGATTTTGTAGGGGCCGATGAAGCGTGGAGTCAACTTCTTCAAAGGAGTGAGAAGGTGCAGATTACGGGTGGAAAGCCAAACCCTGTCACCAACATGGTACAATCGTCCTGGAGATTGCCGGCGTCGATGTTGACTGACGTAACGGGTGTTGGACCTCTGGATGTCACTACACTCGGGCTTGTTGCCAGAGATGCCAGCACCTGTGGACCAACTGTTGGGCCGACGGGACATCAACCTCCGGTTCTTGGTGTTCGAACAACGGTGGCTGATACTCGTAACAAACCTCAAAAGGGCTAAGTCCAGTGGCCGACGAGGTGAGGGTGTTCTGCGATAATTCTGCCCAAATGAGGTAGTTGGCCCAGGAATGCTGCCGATCGGCGACAAAACACCTGAGGAAGCGTTCCAGCTGTTGGTTGGCCCGCTCCGTCTGACCGTTAGTCTAAAGGGTGGTAGCCCGAAGACAGACTACAGGTGGAGTCGATCAGACAGCAGAAGGCCTTCCAGAACCTGGCTGTGAACTGGGGCCCTCTGTCCGAGACGATGTCCTTGGGGAACCCATGCAGACAGACTATGTGCTCGAGTATAAGCTCTGCGGTGGTTTTGGCAGAGGGGAGACCCGGAAGAGCCACCAGGTGAACAGCCTTGGAGAATTTGTCAACGATAGTAAGGATGGTGTTCATGCCGTTAGAGTCCGGCAGGCCGGTGATGAAATCCAGCGTGATGTGTGACCAGGGTCGATGAGGAACAGGGAGAGGCTGGAGATCACCTGAGGCTGGCCGGTTGGTAGTCTTCACCCTGGCACACACCGCGCACGCCTGGACGAATCCCTTTACATCTGAAGCCATGCTGGGCCACCAGAAGGCACGTTGGAGGAGGAAGAGTGTTCTTGAGATACCTGGGTGGCCAGCCATGGCGGAGGAGTGAGCCCACTGGAGAACCTCCGTCCGTTGACCAGTGGATACGAAGAGGCGTCCAGGCAGAGTGCCTGCCGGAGGGGGCTCCAAGGCATGTCCCTGGCGGACTCTATCTTCCAACTCCCACCGGAGTGGGGACAGAATGAGATGAGATGCCAAAACAGGCGCGGGGGCCGCCTGGGGGCTCTCGGTCTGATGTTGTCTCGAGAGGGCATCAGCCTTGGTGTTTTTCGACCCCGGACGGTAAGATGTACAAAATGGAACTGTTCAAAGAACAGTGCCCACCACCCTTGTCTGGGATTGAGTTGTTTGACTTGTTGTATTGATAGAAGGTTCTGATGATCGGTCCAGACCATGACGGATCACTGCCACCCTGGAGCCAGTGACGCCATTCTTCTAGAGACCACTTGATGGCCAACAGCTCGCGGTCCCCTACCCCGTATCGCTGTTGAGTGGAATTAAATTTTCTAGAGAAGAAACTGCAAGGATGCAGTTTCTGGTCTGGACCACGCTGGGGGAGAACGGCTCCTACGCCCACATCGGAGGCGTCCACCTCCACAACGAATGATTTAGATGGATCCGGATGAAGCAGAATGGGAGCTGTAGTGAATAGTTGACAAAGATGATGAAAAGCAGTGATTGCATCAGGGGTGAGGATGAGATGGCTCCGGGTGGATTTGGTGAGAGCAGTAAGAGGAGCCGCAACTGAACTGAAGCCCCGGATAAAGCATCTACAAAAGTTTGCAAACCCCAGAAAACGCTGTATCTGCTTAAGCGTACTGGGTAGGGGCCAGTTACGCACAGCATCCAGCTTCTGTGGATCCATGGCCACACCTTGAGGGGAAATGACAAATCCAAGAAATGTGGTGGAGCACTGGTGGAAAGCGCATTTCTCCAACTTTTGACAATTGACAGTTCCATAGTTTCTCCTTCTCCTCAGGTTAGGAGCTTGGGTGTCATCCTTGACAGTACTCTGTCCTTCAAAGCGCACATTAATAACATCACCCGGTCCGCTTATTTCAACCTTCGTCACATATATCGTCTTCGTCCCTTCCTCACACTCAATAGTAGCGCCACCCTTGTACATGCTCTGGTAACATCCCGTATTGATTACTGCAATTCTATATTAGCCGGTCTCCCTCACAAGCTCCTGCATAAGCTTCAGTTAGTACAGAACTCCGCTGCCCGTGAATTTACCAGAACAACCTCCACCGAACACATCACTCCGGTCCTTCTCAATCTTCATTGGCTTCCTGATAAATACAGAGTGGACTTTTAACATTCAAAGCTCTTCATAACCTGGCTCCCCCATATCTGTCTGACCTTTTACACATCTACACACCCTCCCGTACTCTCAGATCCTCCTCATCCAACTTACTTGCTACACCTTCCGCTCGTTTGTCCACCATGGAATTTAGATCCTTTAGTTACGCTGCCCCCCGTCTCTGGAACTCCCTTCCTCCCCCTATTCACCTGGTCTGACCGTTTCCCGAATGGAGAGGGCAGACAGCGCGATGGTGATCGGGGGAGGTGCAATAGGCACAAAGGCCTTCGCGATAGCGTCGCTCTCTCTCCGCGTTAGACAAAAAGATGCGCCCTATTTCCATGGGTTCCCCGGCTCCAGATGAGTGGGCCTCTGAGGGAGGTGGAGACCTGACGGGAGACCTGACGAAACTTGTAGAAGGCTCCGATATGGGATTCTTGGTCCGATGACTCATCGGCGGCAGAGTGCGCGGCACTG
>JBBPCZ010000019.1:5614172-5628887 GCA_037974445.1 Brycinus macrolepidotus | reverse complement strand
AGAGAGAGAGAGAGAGAGAGAGAGAGAGAGAGAGAGAGAGAGAGAGAGAGAGAGAGAGAGAGAGAGAGAGAGACTCTGTTACAATGCTGTCTGTACCTTGTTGAAGTCCTCAGATGTGGCTCTCATCTCCTTCCAGGTTTTGTTGAGCAGCTGGATGCAGATGCAAAAGAACTCCTCAAAAGATCGGTCATGAGTGAAGAACATGGGGTGGAAATCCTGGCAGTTCTCGCTGGCTGTGGAGAGAGTGCAGACAGACAGTTTACCCTGTACTCAAAAGCTTATTGGTTTGAAACACTAGATATGACATGAGAGACTCTGTTGTGTCGCTGTCAGGAATGACTCACACAAAGCCAAAGCTATAACACCAATAACCTTATCTTGTATGTGACTGTAAATATAATTACACAGTGGAAGATAAGAATCATGGAACACTAGGTGCTCACAATCAACAGACAACAGACAAAAAAAAGGCTTAAAACAGGTTGCAAATGTGAGCTTTCACACATTGTGTGTGCCCACTTTCAGCACTCTGCCTCACGTGGGCTCCCCATGCATCCTCGCATAAGTCCTAGCCGGGAACGGATGGAGGTTCCTCACGACGTCTCCCACTGAAACACATCAGGCATTCACTCCTTTCCCAGAGGACTGTGCTCTCGGCTCTCAAGACACCTACATGCTTGCCTAGGATGTGAAGACTCGGCTATAAATTGTATTCTGATGGGCATGTTTTCTCTCAATGCACTCTGTGCCTGCTCGCACTGATTGCTCTTTATTCAGAAATTCAGACAGGTGTTCTTCTGGGAAAGGGTCTCTCAGCTTCTGTGATGCCATTCAGCGTAACATGGAAACAGTGCGATTGATTACAATATCCTGAGGTGTTTGTGCAAAATTAACATGCTCCAGCAAAGCGTAATGGCTTTGACAATTCATTGGTAAAATGCACTTGCACCCATACAACAATAAATTTAATAGCAAAACAATTCAAAAAGCCTGTTGTAAAGCAATCCAGCCACCTTTATAAGAAGGGGAAGACACATTCTCCACCTGACCTGCTACTTAATAAATGTTCATTAAACGCTTCCCTGGGGGAAAAGAGCTTGAGCTGGATTAGAGTGTCTATAGCATGAGACACCCGTCTTCTGCTGAAATCGAGTCAGAGCAGGGGAAAATAAAGTTCTGGGCACAAGCTACGGAAACACCATTATTGTGTTCATAAGCGGCACCGCTGAAGGTGAAAATGAAATGGCGGCCTCAGTCAGTCGGAGCCCCTGCCGAGAGTGCACAGGCGTGTCAATAACACACAGCTTTAATACAAAACCAAGTGCGATGCACTTCTGCCACAGCGCAATGGTCCTCTGAATCGCAGGTCCTGTTTGGAGAGCACATTTAGTGGAGCTGGAGGCTTCGTAACAGGCCTGGGCCCCCGCGGAGGCCAGGTAATTGAATTGGCTCTGCAGAAATTGAAACTTCACAGCATAATGAATGATGCCTGCAAGGGCAACAGTGGGCTCTCATCGGGAGCGGTGTGCCGGCTGGTCCAGCCAATAGCAGGACAGAAGAGCCATCGTTCTGCTGCCCACAGAAAAGAACAAACAAGCTCATGCTCTTTCAAATGGCTACAGTCAGACAGGCTGAAACTAAATCAATCTAGAAGTTTTCTTCTATTAGAGTTGGACAAGTTCAAGGACGATTGGTGTTTGGAGGGACATGGGGCGTGTGGATAAGAGAGAACATGGAGGGTGTCGTTGACTTGTTTCCACTAAGGAATGAAAGTTGCTTGTGGTTCATACAAGAACCACAAAAATTCAAATATCAGGAATCGTCCACACCTCAAACGCACAATCTCAGTTCTCTATATTTAAGCTTGTATCTTTACAAATCATGCTGTATGAAGAACACAGGTACACACTATAATTAGAGACAATGTTTCTTTTGTAAAATAACTAAGATGACAGTGACATAACGACAAAATGATATAGACGTAGTTCCTTATCGCCTGGCTGTGTGCATGAACGATGTGAGTCTCCTTTACTAAGGCATGTATGTATACGGATACAGTTTGGTTTGCAGCTGTAATAAGTTGTTAGTTTGTAGAATGCTGTAATTAACGCTTAGCCATACTTTGCTTACCTGTTCATGAACATTATGATAGCCACAGACACATGCATATGTACCCAAATACTGACTACAGCTGCCTTTGTGATTAAAAGTGCAAAAAGTTTACTACGCTGCCTCTCGGTGCTGACCAGCACAAACATCTATAATGCAGTCCTTAGACACTCACCCAGCATTATTTATTCATCATCTTATTTATTTATTCATTGTTTTAAAATAAAACATTAACCAAAAAAGTCTCTTGTACATCTGGTGTGCTTTCTCATTGTATCATAATGTAGTGCCATGAAGCCTATCGTTTCGTGAAGTTGCTGACAATACCCAGAACTACATGAAAATGTGCACATGATGTAATTCATCACGATTACAGTCACAACAATATTGCAGGACGCAGCACAGATGTAACTCGTACCTTGTGTAGCAAAGGCACTTACACACACTACTACAGGCCTTCACATCTCTTCATCAAGTCACATTCGGTAATTATCACAGCAATTATTACTATTTGCCAATATCCATTAATCTTAATATTTTCACCTTTCAACTGAAGAATCTACTGACTTTACCGTAACCACTAACACTATTTATTTCCAGATCTACATTGTGTTGCACTATGAACGGGTGTTATATTTCTTCTAACTGGGGCAACTTTCCCCTGAAGAACAACAATACACTTGTACAATTCAAAAGCCTGAATTTTTAATCATAGTAACTCAACATCTCCCAAGGCAAACAAATCACCAATTAGGCCTATAAATCGGACGTATGCTGTAAACCTCAGCACAATCTGGTGACAGAAAACAAGCTGGTGGGTTTTGTGGTGGATCACGCAGCTGTCAGCAACTATTGCACATTTCCCATGATTGAACCTCATCAACAGTTCAATGGAAGGCAACGAATCCAGTGCAAATAAGCAATGCTCCTCAGTTCAAAGGCCTAATAAAACCCTGAAACTCTGGCTTGTTTTGTATGCACATAACGAGGCTGACACACTCCGAAATAGTGCACTTTTCTATCTAGCTGAAATTCATAAGAAACAGTACGACCTTAATCCAGAAGCTAAAGTAACCTTTCTGACCTCTTACAAACCACCCTAAGCTCGTTGCATACTGAAACAGGGCAGTATCAAGTAACAAACCAAAGACAGAAAAGAGAGACATAAAAGGGATAAGACTTGAATTTGTGATACTTCTGATGTCTCTTCACTGTTCCCATATGTACCAGTGCCCTTGCCATCTGATAATGGGTGGTAATAGCATTTTCTTGCTGTGGTTGCCCACTGAACAAGTCTCACCACTTTGAAGCCACAGGCATGTCATTTAATTGTGATGGAAAAAACCTGGAAGCATCAGAGATTTAATTTGAACAGTCATTTGTCACTTCTCCCTTGAACTCCGGTCATAATCTACTTATATTTAGCTCTTTGACTGCCAACTCCTGAATTCCTGTTTCTGGACATGGTGGATTTAACTAGATTTAATACAATCAGAGCCATCAAATTTAAGCATTTGTCAAACTGTCAAATATATTAATTTAAATACATTATTAAAAAATATTTTGCAAAATAAATAAATAAATAAATACCCCCCCCCCCCAAAAAAAAAAAAAACAAACAAACAAACGAACAAACAAAAAAAAAAACACTGATCACTGGGTTTAAAAACAGGACGAAGAACATTCCCCCACCCCCACCCCCCCACCATCTTTCTCCCCTTTTTCCAAAACCAGCTATTAAATGAGAGGCATTAATTTTTCCTCTGCTGTCCAACAGGTTCCCTTAATTATCTCTCTACTTTCAGTCAATTACATTTCACTTCCTTTCCTTGACAATCATTGCTATTTTAGGGAGAGCAGCAAAGCCTCAGGGGGAATGGAGATGAGGGGCTGTGTTCTGGCACGTGGTCCCCTCCCCTCCTCTGGCTGCTTAACTAATTCCACATTCATCTCTAGAGCAACATGATTCGGCGTGTAGAATGGAGTGCCGTCTTTAATGCGCAACTACAACATCCGTCAGCCAGGCTGGGAACGGCAGAGAAATTAAACTGAATGTGACTATTGGCTTTTTCACAGGTTAAGAGTCATCAGAGAGGGCTTGCTGGACATTTGAATTCTGTCCAAGCGGGGCTATGACCACATTTAAACAAAGCTAGCATTTGGACAAGAGTGCGTGATCCAAGGCATTGACTGAAGCCAATGACCCAATAACACCGGGAGTTAGACAGTGACCACGTTTCTAGGCCTTTTTTTCTATATAACACACAAACTTCATCCTCTCTTGGGTGCTAGCACAATACGCACAGCCTTGTTGAAACGCCACTCCTGATTTAACATTGTTAAATTTAGCTTTCTGAAGAGTGTTACTCCAATCTGAGACTACAGGGATATGGCACTTTAATCCGAACCCTTGGTGGGGGTTTCTGGCCCTGTTTTTACATGCTTTGACACGAGCAGAACCGCTTCTTTATTCTGTGTGAGGAAACTAAATAAAATAAAATTAGGCAATGCAGGCAAAGAGAGTGAAAAGAGAATGGAGAACATCGCACAAATGTAAGAAAAGGGCCCATATAAGGAAACAAAATCAGAATACCAATTGCTTCTTTAGGAACATCTGGATTTTACTGCAGACATCACTGTCAGATGGTACTCTAAGAAACAAACAAGGCAAAAAAAACCCCCCAAAAGGTATTTACCTGCAAGAAACTAAAACGATGTGTTGTCCTATTAAAGGAATATCTATAAGAAATCAGGACTGATGCCATACACTGAAAAGTCTCCCATTGCAATTTGAGGCAACCCATGGTAGGGGCAAAGTAGGGCAGCGGCTGTGGGCATTAAAGTAGCCTTTTATACTGTGCTTCACCAAATATACTTCCAGTGCTTAATAATATGTGTGCTTTGCAGATGTCCAAATTTACAGCTTCAACAAAAAGGCAGCACAACATGAATAGGGCTTTTTTGTTGAAGCAAGGTCCCCAGACAAAGGTACAGTTAAGCGCTGAGATAACAGTAATGATGGAGGCCATTTGGCAGACGCAACTCAGAAAATGCAGGCTTTCAGATAAAATACTGTTTGGCACTTCTTTAAAATCCGTCTCTGTCATGTTTATTCTGTAACAAAGAAAGCTTTGCAATCCTAGACCAAGAGCTTTAAACTTGGTTGTCTGCACAATAATGGAAACGACATGTCCAGGATGAGAGGCCGGGAGTGATTTTGTGTTGAAAATGCTCATTATTCAGACGCTTTGTTATCTAGTGAGACTGAATAAATCAGTGCCAAGTACTGAGGTCATAACTAGTGCAAATTGTTAAGGTTTTGTGTTATACTCCAGCAAACCTATAGTAGCTTTTTTAAGGGCAGGATTAAACAAAAAAAAAAGTATGTACAGGGACTGAAAGACTGTAATCAAATTGAGGTTTTCCGTGACAGGAATCACAATAAGGTTCATGAGAACATAAAAAAAACCCCAGAAAAATACTAATAATAAAATCCCAAAGTACCAAACATTGCAGAAAGCATTTGATTATCTATCAGCCCGGGTCAGACTGCAGTTTTCAGGCCCAGTCCTGGGAACTCACTGGCCTGTATATGTTCAGGTACACTTTGCCCTCAACACACCTGATCCAGCTCATGAAGGGCTCGATAATGACCCCCTGAGCTGGATCAGGTGTGTTGGGCAGGGCAGGGCAGTGGTTTCCCAGAACTAGGTTTGGAAACCACTGGTCCAGGTCTCAGAAAAAAGCATCATAGCCATATAATCATCTGAACGTTCACCACAACTATTCGAAATGATCTGAAGATAAGCTGAAGACCATGGGTGTCCAGTTGTGTACAGTTGTAGGTAAGGAGTCTAGACTTTATCTTTAGACTTTAGACGTGGGCAGGCTGGACAGAACTGTTGAACGATGCTCAGATTCCTCATTAAAATCAATCAGCTCCAGTCAACTTCAAGCAGGCAGGAAGGACAAATTTCATTTGGCAAGGGGAGGCAGCAGATTAGAATTGCATGGTTTTGGTCCTTTGGGAATCCTAGAGGGAGCTTTCACTTTAAAGGATAAAAGCGAGGTTTGATATGCTGGCATCAAAGTTTAGAGGTCAGGCTTGGTTGTTGACATCCATGATTTCCTGCCCGCCCCATTGTCTGGTGCACTAAAGCTTTGAGCCTGCCCATGCCCAAGGACGCAATAACAGTGAGAGAGAAGTGGATTTAGCAGGTTAATGCTAATTTCTTTGTTCAGTGATGTTATAGGCCTCCAACTGTGCATTTTCTCACTAGTACACTGCAAAAAATGATCTCGATGACATAATAATCGAATATGTCTTGAAATGGAGATACTGTAAGATTATTACAAGATTATTCAATTTGTTAGATGTTCTAGATATCTGCTGACTAGATATTATTTGAATGCTTTTAAATGATCATATCAGATGAAATGGTCTTACTGCAGTGGCATCCAAGCATTTTTTTGTTGAATAATCTTATAATCAAACTATAATCTCATTATAAGAAATATTAGATATATTGCTTACATTCACAATGTTTGAAAATGTCACTTTTTGCAGTGTGTGATTAAACAAACAGCGAAACAGACAGAGATATAATGTACATTTCACTGCATGAATACAAAATTCCTAAAAAATAAGTGCTTTCTTAAAATGAATAGAAAAAAAAAAAAAAAAAAAAAAAGGGTTGGTTGGCAGCATTGCAGGTATATAGAAAATTGTGACCGTTTAAAGGAGTACAATCATGGACATCAACTCCAAATATTTGATTAATGAGCATGTTCTCTACATTGAACTTCAGATCATTGACAACATTTTCCCCTTTGAGTGCAATACAGGCTTGGGAGAGGGTGACTGACGGGTGTGTTCAGACCACGGTAAGTCTTTCCCCGTTTTATGGTAGCAGGTGGTATTAGAGAAAGCGTATTAATAGTGTTCGCATTTACATTGGATTACGACGAAGCTTAATGACGAAAAGCTTTGAGATGTTGATGCTGTGAGTGCATTTGTTTTTGCTTTTGCCGTTAAAGTTCGGGATATATCTGCAAAAGAGAAAAGACACGTGTGTCGGTACCTCAAGCGTCCCATTAAGTTTGCGATGGCTTCAGCGGACCTCCCCAGACCGGCGTGACGTAATTTCCGATGGATTTGTTTCTTGCTTAGAAAAAAATGGCGCCGCAGTCGTCACCTCTTGAATACCAAGTCTGTTCGTTTGGCAGTTTCTGTAGCTATCGACTCCCTCGTCCTCTTCCTTCGTCCCTTACTTCGTTAAGTCCACTCTCTGAAGACACCTTTTTGCCCCACTGCAGTAACAACCGTGAGATAAGTGTCTAGATAACACGCTCCCTGTCATAATACCCAAAACAAACAGACAAAAAGACAAACAAACAGACAAACAAACAAAAAAAGGCCATAAAGAAAAAAAAGAGTACACACCATATCCTGTAGCTTGGTCTTTACAGTGGATTGTCGCTTGATCAAAAAAGGCTTACGGGAAGCCTGCACCCTGTCAAGTACAGACTTTAGAAGCTCCTTTTTTATGTTTTCTTGCTTTCTTTTTTCTCTTTCTCTCTCCAATTTCCCTTCAAAACAATTCCAAAGTGACTGTCGGATGGTGTGGTGAAGAGATCGCGATGAGCTGTATTATCCATTGGTTAAATATGTTCTGTATGTTCTGGAGAGAGGCTCGGTGCCTTTCAGGACATTGGATTTTTTTTGTGTGTGTTTTTTCTTTTTTTTCTTCATCTCGAGTTCATATTGTTTCTTTTTTTTTACATTTTCCCCCTTTCTTTACAAGTTCAAGTATTTTCTTCATGTTTAAAAAAAAAACAGCAAAAATTAGCAAATCTACTGCTATAATCTACATTTCTAATCTACTGTCTGGTGCCAAAAACGGCCACCAGCGCAAAACCGTCAGCCCCCGTCACAAAATTCTTCCGATTTTTTCTTTTTTTTTTCTTTTTTTTGCCCCTTTTTTCCCCCTTTTAGAATCAATATCAATATTTCCTTTAACTTTATCCGCACATAGGCCACTGGATACTGACTTAATTATTTTTCTTTCAACTACTACTATTTGTAATTGTAATACTCGCAGCTACAAGGTAAGTTTTTTTCTTTTTTTTTTGTTTTAAATATATATGTATATATTTATATATTTATATATTTATATTCTTTTTAAAAAGCGTGTAGTCCTTTGGTCCCTATTTCCTAAGGAATGATGCATGTAAAGAATCCTGGATTACCGTCATCTCTTCCATCTCTCCAGAGCTTTCTGGCACAGACCACAACACCTGTATAGGCACAAAAACCAAAATGGCAGCAGGCTGGTGTGTATGTGTGTATGTATGTACGTGAGTGTGTGTGTGTGTGTGTATGTGTGTGAGTGTGTATATGTGTTTGTGAATAGAGATATTAATATTTACATGAGGATTTCAAAATATGTTTCTGGAGTGCATTTTTATGCATGTCTGTCTAAGTGCAAAGAGTTTGTTGTGTGTGTATATGAGTGTGAGTGTGTGTGTGTGTGTGTGTGTGTGTGTGTGTGTGTGTGTGTGTATGTGTATGTGTATGAGTGTGTGTGTGTGTGTGTGTATATGTGTGTGTGTGTGTGTGTGTGTGTGTGTCTACATGTGTGATTGTATATCTGTGTATGCATGCTTTGAGCATAATGTGTCTATAAAGATTTTTTTCCCCATCTTGTCTAAAAAACAGCAGCAAAAAAGTTGGTCTCTGCAAAAAATTGCTTCCACAGATGCCAAAGCGGAAAAAAAAGAGAGGGAACAAAAAAAAGAGAAACATTTAGCCAAGAAAGAAATCCTCCTTGTTCCTTCAGTCACCCAGTCTTAACATCTCTCGGCGATTTTCCCGCAGAATCAAGGGACCACTCTTCTTTCATGATATGTGGCAGAGCGAAGAAGTCTTTTGTACTTATACTGCACTTGTGGAAATAAGGTGTTGTAGTCCTTCATCCTGCGAAGGCGAGAGACAGGGGAAAGAGGTAGAGAAAACAAGGGAGAAGAAGGAGAGAAGAAAAGCAAACATGAACCCAGTACATTGTTTTTTTTGTTTTTTTTATCTGCACGGATAAACTCAAGTGAGAGTTTTCCAGCTTTACACACCAACAGCTACAAGCCAACACTGAGAAAAACACCCACAGAACATAAAGTGAAAAAGAGTCACTGACAGCTACATCTTTCGTTCTTAAGGGACAGATGTTAAAAGTGTCCGCGTCTGTATCTTACACCACTCAGCAGAGTCTGGTCTAAACATGATCACCAGAGGGGAGAGAGAGAGACACGGGCAGGACCGGACAGATGAACATGACGTGACACGACAACCTGATGGCACATGACTGAACTACACAAACAGACCTGACGCCTCATTACAGGCTGATAATGACCTTTGAACTGCATGTCACTGAAACCTAAGAAAATAAATGTGATAATTAATTTATGAAATATCAAATAATTAAGTATAATCCAGCAATTACAGAACAGAAGCTCATGTCTTTACATTATAAGGCATTTATGTTCAATTGTTTTAACATAATTTGACTGATCAGCTAAGTATTGTCCACAATGGTTCAGGATATGCACAGAAAATGATCATTTTTGATCACTGATAAACAGTATACTGCAAATAGCTGTGTATATGTTTGATTATTTTTGTTGCATCATTTTTATCTGCCTTGAGATTTTATCACCATTTTTTAAAATATGACGAATTCTGATATTAATTTTATTACACCCTCATAATCGATGTTATAGATCTTTCACAGTCATTTTAGACTCTTTTACAGCTCTATCAGTCTGGGCACATCTGGAATTGCTTCATTTTTAACTAAGGATTTTTAAATAAACTCTTTAACAACACATTTTTCATTTTTAAATCAACTTTTTAACATTTTAAAACCCTTTTTTTTTTCGTATTTGAAAATATTAGCTGCTCTTTACATTGTAAAGACCCTGTTTACACCCGGTACTCTTCATGCGTCTTGAGTGTCAGGTTTGTACCTGAATAAGGCCAAGCCACATAAAACTGCAGATGTGAAACGCACCCAAGATGCATTTAAAACTTCAAGAGGTGGTCTGAGACGCACTCAGGCCGCATGTTGCAGCTGTATAAATGCATCCATCTCCCCGAGACACATTCAACGGCCAAAACCTCTCCCACTACTGTGACAGTGTCTCATACTGTGGTTCTACTTATCGAAAAGACCACACTTAATCCAGCATCCCTGCTCTTTCAGTTCATTTCCTGATGTGATGAGCCAGTCAGCTCAAATAAAGGACCAGTTTAGTTCAACTTTACCCCACCTCGTCAGTTTTTCACTGCCTCGCTACAACTCATTGTTTTAATGCACGTAGTCCATGATGGCGATGTCATTCTTTATTCTAAAGTCTCTTCTTGTAAACATTGACTTTGTTGTACACATTTGTGCTTTTCTTTCTAATAGAACAGAAAAATGAGGAGCAGCACAGCCAATTGGTTGTTGTGCATGAACTGATTTGCATAGTATTCAAAACTGGATACATTTGACCATCAAGGGTAAATGCATGTGGCTAAAATCTCACCTGGATCCATTCCAGATACCAGTCAGATGAAGTGTCCAGATCAAAATTTCATGATATAAAAATGTCATGGATTTCTGAATGCATGATTTTTTAATTATTTCATTTGTTAATTCCGTACATACATGTTGTCAGTTTAGCCTATAAGAAGCTTTAAAAAAAATTTTTTTTTTGTCCTGAGCTTCACTGACCATAAATAAATAATTTTAAAAAGCTTACAGGTGACTTCGTGAAAAATGCACACAGACATTCAGTTTGATGTGCATGAAGATATGGGCACATCTCAGTTAATGACAGTGAAAAACATAGAAAGCTGGACTTTCTCTCAGCACCAGTAACATGTGCCATACTCCTTAGTTACGCTTAGTTCCACTTTCTTTTTCAATTTCATAATCAAGCATTTTAACCGAAAACAAAAACATCAGAGAAATAGAAGTCTCTCAGGGCTTTGGGTGGAAAAAATCTGATTACAGATGTTCTAGCTCTACCAAGCAGTACTAATTCGATGGGCGGGGGAATCTACCACATAAACACACAATACAAACGCGGTCCCTCCGTGAATAACTCCAATGCCACTCTTTTCTCTAATCCGTCATACTCCAAAGACTAAAACAGCTTAGTGGCTACTTTTTCATACTTCATCAATGGCTTGTTTGGTGCATTATTGTTGCATGTGATTCAAAAGGCCAAAAATAAATAAATAAATAAATAAATAAATAAATAAATCTTTTCTCAATTCACATATTTCAGTTCTTAAATATGCTGCCTGTTGGGATATTACTTTGATTTTAAACCAGAATAATATTAAAACACGTGTCCTTAATCTGTAAGACAATATTACAGTTCAACAGTAGTTTACAAATGATACTTCAACTATAAATGTAGTTCTGTTGCTGCCCAAACTGATAACAGAGATGCTAGTTAGCTGCCATGTCAGGCTTTAGTGTTCAGGGAATGAAATTCAATACATTTAGATCCCCCTAGAAGAAGAAGAAGTAAATCCAATTCTATCCCATCTTTATTGCAATTTTGTTTCCTAAAAGAAACATGCCCCAGATTCTCTACATGGAAGGCTGGATATCATTACTGCATTTAAAAGCACTGTCCTAACTTGGGGTATGTCATTGGTTTGTTTTTTTTCTCTGTTAAATAAATAGTCCATTCTATTAGATGAATAGTTTAATCAATAATGCTAATGTTGCTAACAATGAATGCAAGTCAATAGTCCCCTTGTAGCATTATTTAAATAACTGGTGACTACTAGTTCTCAGTCGTTAGTATGCATGGCTGAACTGTTCCTTTAAAGAAGCATGAGTGCAAAATTTACCAAATGGCAAAATTAACATGTCATAGATATCATGAGTTCAGTAGTTACTGACCAGCATGATGGATTCGCTGATTCTATGCTAAATCCTTATCCACTGTATTGTATTGCATTGCATTACTTTATGTGGCAAATTTGAATTATAATACTATCTATGGTTCACTGTGAGATGCATAAGTAAGACTTTGGAGGGAAAAATAGGCAGAGCTGAAGCCAAACTATTTATTGTACGTTTTGTTTGTCTGTTGGTTTGGTTGGTTCTCATTACTGTGTGCATGTTTGTGAGAGCCAGAGAGGGGGGTTGATGAAGTCGCCATGTGCGGGTCCACAGCAGCGCCCGCAGCTCCGCAATCACTTTGTAATTGGTTAGCAACCTCATAAATAAGTAAACAGGAACCAATCCCCATGTTGGGCAAACAAAACAATTACTGGAAAGTACTCCAAATAGAGATACAATGGAAAACAGCACGGAGAGGAGAGGAGACCAAAGTCAACATTTGCCTTTGCACCACGACTTGGGAGGGGGATTGTTTAACTGGAATTACAAACGCGGTGCCATCGCAACGACTGCTCAGTTAGTGACTGGGAAGTAGAGCTCATCTCCTTAAAAACTGTACATAAATACAGGGGGGAGAAAAGCAGATCAGGTCAAACAGAAAAAAAAAAAAAGAAATAGGTAGAGATTTACAGCTCAGGTTGAGAAAAAGCGAAAGATAGAGAGAGCAAAATATCGATACATTCTCAAGTTCACACGCAAAATAACAAGAGCACACGACTCACATTACGACAGCAAAAAAGGGTCAAATTCACATCCCATGGAAATCAACCAATCAGCAGATTTACGGACAACAGCTACCAGCTACCAAAAAAGGTGCAAACAAAATACCGCACTCCATAAAATACAAAATCCAAAAACATGGCCACAATAGAGATATAGAGAAAGAGAGTAACAAATCAACAGCACGTCATGCCACTCCACCACAGCAGAACACATGACGTCATCCAAAAGAAAATGACACCATGGTTTGAACTTACAGCCGTGGGTAACTGTTGCCCCCCCTGACCGTAGACATGTAGCTCATGTGGCCAGGCAACAGGGCAGACTGGCCCTGCCTGCGTTTCAGGTGGGTTAGGTGCAAAAGAAGAAAAACAAATCCATGGAAATTCTTTTCCTTCACTTGGAACTAATATGAGCATTACCGAAGCACTTCATGAACTCATTTTCAGGCAAATCATTGTAAAAAAAAAATGGTTAGAACTGTCTAAAAACTCCATGAAGAAGCTGA
Organism: Brycinus macrolepidotus; assembly: GCA_037974445.1. Taxonomy (NCBI): domain Eukaryota; kingdom Metazoa; phylum Chordata; class Actinopteri; order Characiformes; family Alestidae; genus Brycinus; species Brycinus macrolepidotus. Next base: position 5,615,591 of record JBBPCZ010000019.1, on the reverse strand, counting down.
AAACATTGCAAACGAAAATGAGAGCAAGTCATGATCTAGTAAGTTAGTACTAAATGTGAGATTTATTAGTCTTTTTTTTCCCCTCTATCACACAGAAAGCACACACATACACCATCAGTGAGATGGGAGGCGACCAGACTGTAGTGAGAGGATGAAATGAACACTTACATTCAGAGACATTTTCTGAGACAACGTGTTTCCTGAAAAAAGGGCTGAAAGTACACAAGGCGTAAGAGTCTGCATGGTGGAAGTTAGCCCACACACACACACACACACACACACACACACACACACACACACACACACACACACACACACACAAACCCTCCTGCTGACACCAGTGTGAAGTCTGTTTTGAGTTTGAGTTGCGGGTTGCCAGATCCTCACTGTGTAGGCCATTGTAATGCTCAAACCTCCCAGTGCTCTAATTTGAGGACATCTGTCTATCATGTACTCTGTGGAAAATTTCTCTCATCAGGGAGCCTGGACTGCAACTGGTTTATAATGTTTTTAAATGTCTCAGTGCTCTAGTTTTTTTTTTTTTTTTTTTTACACGTTATGTATTGTAAACACAAGCTCATCCATCTTGCATAAAGACATCCATCACATTTTGTGTTGTTTTCTACCATACTTTCTACGTGATGACAAGAATGCTTACAGCTGAAACATGATATATGCTTTTAACGTGACCAGCTGGGATAGTCTAGGTTCTTGTGTAAATGGTAGTGAAATATTGTGCAAACTGAGGTGCCTAAAGCCCTGTCTGAGCTGAATTAGTTTTATCTTTGAAGATGCTGTGATTTAAGTGATTTCCAATGACAGCCGGGATTTTAATCCAGTATGAATTGGCAGTGTGGGTGGTCTTCTGTAACTGGCTGAATCTGGAGCTCACGCAGTAATAGTAGTTCTGTTGCAACCCACCTCACGCTAATGAAATAACAAAACCTACTAACAGACATGGCCGAGCAGCTTGCCATTATTGTTACTGAGTGTTGCATCACTCCCATAACACTGTTGGCATTTCAATGCAGCCTATCTGTGGGGAAATTACACAGATATTTTATCCTGCACCGTTATCGGCCAGTCATATGTAACAAATTACACTACATTACTTCCTCTAGTAAAGTCCAGCTCCAATAGCACTTAAGCACAGTTTAGCAATATGAGCAGTGTGTGAGTGGTGGTTCTTACCTGGATGTGGATGTTGGTGGATCAATAAGGGCGGTTGGCATCTTTCGGCCGCTTCAGCTGGACCTTGAGCCTTTTCATGCCAATCTGAAAACCATTCATGGCCTGAATGGCAGCCTGAGCACTGGATGGGTTATCAAAGCTCACAAAGCCTAGAGAGACAGACAGACAGAGAGAGAGAGAGAGAGAGAGAGAGAGAGAGAGAGAGAGAGAGAGAGAGAGAGAGAGAGA
>JBBPCZ010000019.1:5587388-5597419 GCA_037974445.1 Brycinus macrolepidotus | reverse complement strand
CTCATCCAACCATGTCTTTATGGACCTTGCTTTGTGCGCTGGGGCACAGTCATGCTGGAATAGAAAAGGTTCTTCCCTAAATTGTGTCCACAAAGTTGGAAGCATGGTGTTGTCCAAAATGTCTTGGTCTGCTGAAGCGTTAAGATTGCCCTTCACTAGAAGTAAGGGGCCTAGCCCAAACCCTGAAAAACAGGTTTGTCCCAATACTTTTGTCCATATAGTGTAGGTGTACTCAATAATAAAGTAATAATAAAGTGGCTTGTCAGTGTATGTCTGTGTATATATGTGTGTGCAGGTGTGTGTGTGTGTGTGTGTATGTGTGTGGGTGTGTGTGTGTGTGTGTGTGTGTGTGCATGTGTGTGTGGTGTGACATTAAGGAAACAGATTAAAGGATCAGCTGAAGCAATATTAGAACTGCTGGTGGACAATTCAGCTTACAGCGTGTGTGTAAGCTCCATAGGCCCCAAACTGGATGGTCATGGGGCTGAAGATGCCGAGCTGGCCGGCCATCTGGTGCATCCTGCGCAGGGTTCGCTCCTTATCAGTATCTGCAAACTTCACCACAAGGCTGGAGGACGCCCCCTGGAGATACAAGCAGGGAGAGCAACACAGGCCAGAATGTTATCAGACATGGGAAAACACTCCCTCTTTTATTGCCCCTTGGACACGGGATAATTTAGATGATAAATTGCGACTGAAAGAGTCTATGTCCCCGTGTGTTTTTAGAGACTTGTATTTCAAACGGTAATGTAATAGTATGGTGTTAAGTTGAAATTTTGTCCAATTATTGTTAATCATGTGAATGTGTTCATGCTGATATATGATATATTTTTAAACTTTATTAGTACTCTGTTGAAAAGATTGTAATAAGTAAATGAATGAACAAATAAGTTAACAAACATGGTCTAGTAATGTTTAGTTTTTAACAATGTTAACGATCAAAACAACAAATATGAACAATCCAACATCAAGATCTGTGACTAAGTTGCTCATGAAAACAAAGCATATTTTGTATGGTTGTCACGCTGCTACTGCTGGTAGCTGCGGCACACAGGTCAGCCACAGGCCAGTGGACTTTCCTATAGTGGTCTTAAGAGAAATGTCCACATGAAAGCACAGCGGAGGGAGGCTCTGCACTGATTCTTTTAATTGGACCCTGGGGTTGCCATAAGGAAAAATGATGGGTGCTGGCATGGAGATGATGAGGTATATGAGTGATGGCTATCTGTGCACGCTTCAGGTTTCCACAGAATAAACTGAAGAGAACTGCAAAGGCCAGATACCCCACTGAGAGCTGCCTTCCCAGTGCCTCTGCGGATACAGCACCCTAATTATAGCTGCCAAACACCCCGTCTCGGAGAGAGGGCAGCTATCGACTACTGCTGGAGCCTTATGGCAGATATAGTGCACTACTGATGACAACACTGCTCCATTTGCATCCAGTTAATTTATTTGAGGGACAAAGAACAGACAGTTTCTCTTGTGATGTCTAGAGAGGCCTGAGAGGTACACACACACACACACACACACACACACACACACACACACACACACACACACACACAATGTTAAGGGGACTTTTTCTCCAGTGCTCTTATTTAATTACAGGACTGGGATGCTAGAGATGAGACAGGAGGCAAACATACACACACACACACACACATACATACATACACACACACACACACACTCACACACTCAAAGGGAAGTGAGGAGCATGATTAGAAAAACCATCAAAGCCAAAGCAAAGAGAGTGCAAAAGAGACAAAGGAAGAGAAATGTAAGAAAAGTGAGAGCGAGAGTGAGAGAGAAAGAGAGAGGGTCATAGAGAGAGAGAGAGAATAAAGAGAGAGCGATAAATAGAGAGAGGAAGGAAGAGCCAGAGACAGCGAGATAGAGAGTGAGGATGAGAGAGACAGATAGAAAGAGAGAGCTGAAGAGAGTCAGGTAGAAAGAGAGAGAGAGATAGAAAGCAACAGACAGAGGAAGAGCTGCTAATTAAGGAGTGCTGCTGTTGGAACAGAATAAATAAAATATAGAAGGTCCTCAGGTGATGGGCTTGTGGGTTTTTTGCGTTTGAGAGATGAAACTGTGGAACGCTGTGATGAGCAGAGGGATGAGCCTGGGCACCAGACTGTGAAGTGTGTGTTGTTTGTGCCAAGTGTGAAAGTGTGTCCTTCATGAGATGCACAGGGAGTTTACTTAAGCAGCTCTGAGAGAAACAGGAAAGAGCAGAGGTTGGCTTTCTGAAGTGTGAGAAAGATCTGTGCAGATGAATAACACTACGTTTGCCATTTTTGTTTGCTTCACATTTATTAGGGTTGCCACGACTAATCAATTACTAATGCACTATATGGACAAAAGTATTGGGACGACTGACCATTACACCAACAGGTACTTTAACGGCGTTCCATTTAAATACATAGACTTTAATATGGAGTTTTTAATTTTTTTTTTAATTCTCCTGATTACAGTATATACAGTATATACTTTCTCTTTCTGTCTCTCCTATCTCTCTCTCTCCGTCTCTTTTACCCGCATCTGTGTGTATCTCTCTCCTTTTTGCAACAAAATGGGACTATTTCATTCAAACAAAATGATTCCAAACTTTTAAACAGTTATCAAGTCTATTAAAGGCTTTAGTCTGAATCTTTTTCAGTCTTTTGTTGCAGTCATTGAAACATGACTGCAACATGGGAATATTGTTTTGCACAATAAATATGATTTCATTATTTTAACATGTTGACTAATTCCATTTGCATTAAATTACATTTTCGTCCAATTTTACTGTTTAAACTGCACCATGTGCTGTTAAAATAATGAGTAGTTTATGTTAGTGACAGCTACAAAAAGGATATATGTGGAACTGTGTGGTCCCACATGCACATTTTTGGTCTGAATGGAAAAAAAAATTACTTCCAGAGACAAATAAACTAAAATGTCTCTGTCATTCAGGCTGTAGCTCCAGGGCTGCTTGGTTAAAGTTGGGTGATCAGGCTGGGCTCTGCGGCTGCTGCAGGTGAACTTCTGCAGGGTGTTACAGGTTTCATATCGCATCCCGTCACGCATACACACACACACACACACAGACACACACACACATGCACAGGCTGGCCGGCCCACGGGGACCCATCTGCCGCGCCTCCTGGGACGTCGTTTCAATTAGTCGAATCGATTCTGCGCAGTGCCGGAGTTAGAGCAGGCGCTATTTTGTCCTTTCTAATTTCATTTCGTCCCACCTCCTGACCTTTCACTGTTCTTTCCACAACTTTCCCCCACCGGTGGAGCGGCTAGACTGTCAGATTTAATGAGGTCGACGCTTAGCAAACATCTCTCCCTCCAGCACTGACCACTCACTCCTTCAGCCTCTCTCTCCCTCTCTCTCTCTCTCTCTCTCTCTCTCTCTCTTTGTCTCCGTGTGTGTGTGTGTGCATTGCTCTCTCTCCATTTTCTGCTATCTCTCTCTCTCTCCCTCTCTCTCTGTCTGCTTCTCTCTTTCCGTTTTCTGCTTTTCTCTCCATCTCTCCTTATTTTGCTATTTTCTCTCTCTCTCTTCCTCCCTACCCCGCCTGTGTATCTCTCTCTCTCTCCTTAATCTGCTGCCTCTCTCTCCCTTTTCTGCTATTTCTGCCTCTCCTTATTCTGTTATTTTCTTTCCCCTCTCTACCCCATTTGTGTATCTCTCTCTCTCTCTCTCTCTCTCTCTCTCTCCATATTCTGCTTCTTTTCTTTCCCTCCCTCTTTTTCTCATTCCTACCCCAATCTGTCTCTCTCTCTCTTTATTTTTCCCTCTCCTTCTTTCTCTCATTCCTGCCCCCATCTATGTGTATCTCTTTCTCCTTTTTCTGATACCCTCCTCTCTCTCTCTCTCTCTCTCTCTCTCTCTCTCCTTAATCAGCTATCTCTCTCTTTCTCTTTCTCTCCTTTTTCTGATACTTTCTTTCTCTCTCTCTCCCTCTTTCTCTCATTCCTACCCCGATCTATGAGTATCTCTCTCTCCTTTTTCTGTTACCCTCCTCTCTCTCTCTCTCTCTCTCTCTCTCTCCTCTGGCATTTAGATCACATTCACTCTCTGCTTTGTGTATCTGTGTGTTCACTTATTTATTTATCATCTCATGAAGAATGCATTGTTCTGGCACAGGGCCAGCATGGGGACACAACTGGAGGCCAGGCAGGGTGTGTGTGTGTGTGTGTGCGAGAGAGAGAGAGAGAGATAGAGGGATGGATGGGCGAGACAAAGAGCTCCGACTGTAGATGGGCTTCAAAATCTGTTCTCATAAACATTTGCAATAAAACCGCACATTCTGGCCCTCTGCAGCGCAGCACATTATTCCTAAAATATTATTATAGTCTTTGTCGTCGTCTTCATACACTTATTACTACTGTCATCGTGAAAATGAAAATCTAATCTCTATTGATAAATAAATGGAAAACTCAGGTACTTTCGCCCTCAAAGGTCAATTTACTGTCTAAACTTCCCCCGTGTTGCCGTGACATGGATGATGTGGGGAAGTGACAGCCGGCATTACTGACACGGCAGGAGAGCAGGACATTTTTTCCCAGTCCCTACTCAAAGCTATATCCTCACAAACAAACACAATAATCATCGCCAACGCCAACCCCTCTATCTTGACAGAAAAATAAATTTGCCGAATTTGATAAGCCACAACAGGGAGCCGTCATTTCTGACAGGTCCAACTGAGGCATTTGTCATGGGTTCAGAAAAACTAATCCCATTTTGAAGAGAACACGCCGCACTTGTGAAGAGCGCCTATATTGGATTTTGTATGGGCCACAGAGATGTAAAGAAAAAAAAGGGGGAAGAAAAAAAGAAAAAAACAATAACGCAAAGTATAAATGAGGGATTAGATCAGAGTTAGAGACGAGATATGCTGCCTAGTTGCTGTCATCTCCGAGGATTGGTGTGGAATTAGGAAAAGCAACAGCTCTGAAAAGGCAATAAGCTTTGAGGTGTATTTACTCCTCCGACATAATTTACACTCTGTATCCTGATATGATCCGAGTGTTGTGACAAATATGCAATAAAATAACTTTAGCTTTTTTCTCAAATAGGACAACGACCACTAAAACCTGCCATGACAGAATCAACAGAAAACATAGATACCCAGATATTAAATTTATACACAGCTGTCTATTTATTTATTTATTTTTGTTATGGAAGGAAAATCTATTTATGAACAGAATAACAATATACACCTTGGTCTTTCTTTTTCAAACATACAAGCACACACACACACACACACACACACACACACACACACACACTCAAACACACATCTACATTTACTACTGGAAACCTCTCCCAATAAAATACTGTGGTAAGACAGCTAGGCTATGTTTGAAAAAGCAGAATTTCTCACTTTAGCCAGATAACTTAAGCCCAAAGTCAGGACGGTCCAGTGGAAGAAAGATGAGGGACATTTCCAATGGAAAAGTCCATAACTTTTGGCTTACGTTATCTGGCTAACTGAGAAACCTTACGTTGGGTGATACCCCCCAGGCATTGAAATTACGACAGAGGGTAAATACCCTTGTAATTACTACGTAAACCAAATGTATTAAAATAATTATTCAACACAAGCTTCCTGAACAACAAAAGAGCCACAACAGGCACTGGAATGCACTGGAATGCTGATTTAATTTAAAGTGCTGAAATAAAATGCATAAAAATGATTGAATTGATGAGCAATTAATCAAGTAAATAAAAGAGACGGCATATTGATATAATGATGGATAGTGATGTAAATGCTGTATATAGTCCCTACTGGCTCATTGTGTACTCATTTTTCAGAGAATTTTAGTTATAGCAAAAGATCATAAAACATGAATCACTGTTTCATTCCACTGGTCACTACTGTGACTGTTCACATGTTTCTCCTGTGAGCATGATGTAAGTGTGGGAGTACAATTTTGTATAAATATTTATAAATATCAGCCACCTTGTTAAATTACTTAAATTAACCGGAGATGAGAGTTGCAGCTGTACTATGAAGTGTTTTACTAATTTCATTTCGGAGCTGTCTGAGGTGTTATGTGGTTGATGGCCAAGCTCATCAACCACATAAAGCTGCAAGCTTTTGTTAATAAATAAATAAATAAATAAATAAACAATCTCTAACAGTTTTACATGAACAAACCTGAGACGAAGTTGCAATTATAAACAGTGGGATTAAATTAGTTAAAAAATGGACATTACTGATGAAACAAGTCTCTATTTGCTCAAATTAAGGCATTAATGCTGTAAGTTAGGTATATGTACTGTATACTACATTACAAACTACATTATAAGAGATACACACTGCACTATATTTTTAAAAAATGGGACACATTCAGTTAAAGCCTATATTCTCTACAACAGAGGAGAGAGAATAACAGTATATCTGTGAATGTCGTGTAGTGCCTTGACTCAAAACATAGTAAATTATGGCTTGTAGCATTTCTGTCATCACATTGGGTCTCAGCTGTGCCTGTCATCAGCTTTTCGACCACAATCAACACGATGTCTCACAACCGCTGCCCACGGGCCAAACACCCCACACATCTCCTGCAACATCCTGCTACAGACCACTGTTTTACAGTCCTTTTAGGTTTGGTTATATTCTTATCATTTATTTGTTCTATTTTTGATGAACACTGCACTATTAACCAAACCAAATGGCCATATGTTCCCATGCTTGGGTGTCTTTCACCATCCACATGCTTATCTTTTACCTTTTTCCCCACTTTCTGTTATCTGACATTGACGTGCTGCAGTACATCAACGAAGCATGGCTAATCGACTAAATTATAAATACCTGCAATGCTTTGTTAAAACAGCTTTCTGCTAATCCCTTGGGTATATTTAGCTCGGCATCATGCTGTATACACTGTTCTCCTTGGTATGGAAAGCAGGTTTGGTCTAAATAATGATTTGGCAGTCCAAACTATTGCTATAAGCTCATATTTAAACTCTTTTGGCTTAAAGGTGGTTCAAACTCCTAAAAGTTTAAGCTCTAATGAGTTCTGATATCGCAGGAAAGACTTTCTTGACATTGTTCCCAAGGTAATTTTCTTTCAGTTTTGCAGTTTTGGCAAAGAAGCATGGCTATAGTTTTTTATTTAATATTATAAGTTATTGCAAAGTACTGTGTATTTTGTTAAACTATTGTTCTTAAGTAAGCAGACAGTTCAGGTTCTACAATCTGATGGGCTGAGCTGTATTCCCAGGAGGCCACGTTAGAACAACTGAAATCTACACTAAAAACTACTGAGTTGTGAATGGAACCGTCTTTGGCTCTTGCACAGACAGGGATGAAGAAAGAACATGATTTTGCTTAAATTGAGAGGCTGACAACTTATTTTCTTAACTAGAATTAGGCTGATTAGCAACTTCACAGGCTAATCTAGAGCTAGCAGTCTAAACAGCTCCTCCAGTGTGTCATAGGACAGTATGATAGGCTTTGAATTAAAGTACTTTCTACATGATTCAGTGGAAAACTGCAATATAAGAAAGTATTGACTACTGAATGCCTTACATGCTTCATATGTTCATATTTTAGTTACATCTGCCTTAAGTATTTTTCTCAAATGCTTACTTTATGCTCTAAAAGGCTCCTTACTCTCTATAAAAATGCAACTTAAGTCACTGGCTTCTGCACTCACATATTTGTATCATTTAATAAAAGTAAGAAGTCACTTGAGGTCATGTGTTTCAGTGATTTTATGACACAGTGATAAAATTGTTACACCGAATGTCCTCAAGTGGTTTATAGGGTGTGTTGTACAACTACTTCAAAAGTGGCTCAGCCAATCAGATTTTAAACCTGTAACTTTTTTTCATAACAGAGATTCTGGACTGGAGAGTTTGGAAACTTTTAGAGCTGAGACTGAGCATGCTGCAGACTTGCTAATGAACCTGGAGGCTAAAACGATCTAGGAGCAGCCAGCAGCCAGTGAGGATTCTAGCCCTGACTTATTCCATCCCCTGTGCCCTTCTGTGTCTGCGTCTGCTCTTTCTGTTCCATTAAATCCTTTCATTATGGTCAAACATATCAGTGGCCAGGTGATATTTACGTACGCTAATACGCGCGCCAGCTGCTCCTGTGCCAACGTTGGCCACGACCGCTCCTGCAGCTGGCACTGTCCCCATTCTTATCATTCCCTCATCACACACGTTCCCTGCCTCTCTCTAGCTTTCCCTCTCGCATTGGATCCACCATTTTGTTCGGCCGTTGTTGACAACATGTGGCAGAGATATTGAGCAAATGAAGAATATTCCCACCGGGGGCCAGTGGCTTTGGTTGAGTACTCATGACCACATTGTCTATTAATCCAATTCATGTTAGGACTGGGTGTGAAGGGTACAGGTGCAGAGGCAGAGAGGGGTATAGATGATATGGATTATTAACGAGAAGTTGGATGGCTTTAGATGCACCCTTGGTTTGACACCAGGTCCATATGCCATGTTGGAGACACATGACATTTCCCAGAAACTGCAGAGGCTTGCCATGACCTTGCATTTACAGAAACTATAATTTTTCTCACATGGAACTATACATATGATATCTGCCCAAACACCATCAAGCCATTAAAAGTCCAACCACATTCCATCGTCTTCATGATCAATCCTAACCAAAACAGGGCAGCATTATCACATTATCATTAGCACACAAACATAACTATGGCATCACTGGTCCACCAGTGCAATATGTGATGTGACCCCTACCATGCGCTGTGCCAAACAGGACAACTGTGACTACTGAATATGCATCATGTCACTGGCATGGAAAGAATTTGTTCAACATCATTTGAATGGCTAATCATATTTGTAACTTGTGTACAGTCTTAAGCAAAGGCATCTTTCATGTTGGCCTTTACGTGCCAGGCAGGGAGCACAGAATTAGCAGCATAACCCAATTAGCACTGGAGATGGAGGGAATGAAAGAGAGGGAGAGAGAGAGACAGATGGGAGGAGAGAGAAAGAGAGAAGAAAGAAAGAGAGAGAGAGAGCAACAAAAGAATAAAAGACAGCAAAAAAATGAGGGAGAGCGGAAGAGAGGGGGTAGCAGAAGAATAAAAGAGAGAGATGGAGAGACGAGGAGAGAATAAAAAGTAGAAGAAGAGAAAGAGAGGGGGAGCGGGAGTGAGAAGAGAGAGACAGAGATAGAAGAGAAGAAGAAAAAGAGAAAGAACGAGAGAAAAGAAAGTCAGAGAGAGAGAGAGAGAGAGAGAGAGTTTTATAACAGTTTACTTTGTGTAACCACTCTGTGTGTGTGTCAACACTCACCGGCATGGTCTGTCCACCATGGAGGCTGTTGATGGCTGCCTGCGCTTCTGCATGGCTGGAAAACTTCACAAAGGCACAGCCTGCAGAGAGAGAGAGAGAGAGAGAGAGAGAGGGAGAGAGAGAGAGAGAGAGAGAGAGAGAGAGAGAGAGAGAGAGAGACCACAGTGTTAGCTAGCCTTGAATAGGGCAAATACATTCATTACCATTGTTTTCATGTTGTCTGCTTTGTTAATGTATTCTGCCATTTGTGTGTGCACTGGATGCAGCAATCTGAATAAATCTGTATAATTGTGCAGAATGTTTTAGCCGCATGGAGCAGCACACCCTTTCACTAATCTCTCTCTCTCCAACTTTCTCTCTAACATCTCCCCTAACACACACACACACACACACACACACTCACACACCACAGCATTCTCTACTGAGAGCCTTGTTTGTGTTTATTAATCTGTTTAATATTTACACATGCTGATCTGTGTGCAGTCTCTTATAATGGAGATTATGATGACAAAGCCACAGCAATATAATCCGTCTTTCAGGTCCTATCGGCGCTTCAGTGTAAGTTTAGGCAAAAGGGAGCTTAGCTTTCCCAGTGCTAAAACAGTTTTCAATCTTTTGATTGTCTCTATGCAAAGTATTCATGTGTAGCACCCCCAGAGAGAGAAAAAGTGGTACAAAGTATATATATATATATATATATATATATATATATACTTTGTAATACTTTTTCTCTCTCTGGGATATA
>JBBPCZ010000019.1:5572925-5586902 GCA_037974445.1 Brycinus macrolepidotus | reverse complement strand
CTTTGTAATACTTTTTCTCTCTCTGGGATATATATATATATATATATATATATATATATATATATATATACAATATGCACTTAAGGAATATTGGTGAGTCTCATGTATCAAAAATTACCATATTTCAGTTTCGCTTTTCAATTTATAACGTCTCTTTATCCTTCAGAATCAATAACTGTCCCTTTCAGAGAGATATATGTAAACGACCTCTGTTTTAATTGGTCACCCCTGTCGATTCTTGTCATGCTCGAACGAGAGGCCATATTATGTCAACGACAGTGCATTATGTAAGTCTTCAGCACAGTTAGGGGGAACCTGCTATCACGAGGAATTCACAAGAATTATGAGCAAGTGTGGTTTCATTGGATTCGCCATGAATAAATGAGGCAGTAGGAAGGCAGCAAGTTTGTATTGACAAGGCGTTACATCATGTTCTTACAGAAGAGCATAAACCAGCCTCAGGGAAAGCCTGAATACCTCAGCGTGAAAGTTCATACAGGGCCACATTCAGTGTCAGGCAGTGTTAACAAGAACCTCACATTCATTTGCCAACCTGTCACAGTAAATGCACATTATAGTAATTCTATGTAGTGTGAAGACTACATGTGCATACATTTGGACCTGTCCACACAGGCATTTATTTGTTTATTGTATGTAGGTAATGATAACTTGGTTCATGCATTTTGTACTATTTTTTGCTAATGTATTGTACTGAAGAAGACAGAGATCAGCTTCTTTAACCCCTATGTTTTAGAAATCTATGTGATATTAAAATAAATATTAAATATTGTTAGAAGTAAACATACACATGATTAGATGTAATACAGCTACAAGGATTTAGACATTAGTAAGCCCGTGTCTGGATAAGAGAGTCTGCTAAATGCCGTAAATGTAAATGTGTTTACATAAGAATCTCATATTTGAGATACATGGGCATGATCTATATTCATTATATCTTTCTTATTATGTGCAATAGTCTTATCATGCGCAGTATCACTACTTATGCCACTACTTATGTCACTTACGTTACTACTTTTGTCACTACTTATGCAATCGTATTATCATGTGCAATATCACCACTTATGTCACTATTATGTGCAATGACGGACTTGGTATTGAGTGCAACTAGAAACCACTATATGTGTTAACTAGTAAACTACTTCCGCAATCATTTCTTTTATTTGTCAGTAGCATTTCTATCTACCTCTCTTACTAACTACAGCATTTGGTGTATATGGCATAGTGTATTTAGTACAGATTATTTTCTGGAGAGTTTTATTTTGACTTTGTAGTATATTTTCTATTGTTCTTGTCTTTGTGTCTCTGTGTGTCTGTGCAGTCGCATAATCAATTTCTTCTGGGATCAAGTTTTCTGATTCTAAAAAAAAGAGTAGAAGTGAGAGGTTTCATAATGACTGGAATGACAGAACTGTATCTACTGAACTATGTCAGTTGTAACTACTGTTCTGTTACTGCTCCATTACTGCATTAGTGTACCTCTACAGTAAACCCCAGTATCTCCTAATAATTATCAGCACCAAGATCTAACAACTAAAAAAAGCAAACCTTCAGATTGTAAAAAGTGTATGATACCTAAAGGGGGTGCTATTTGCTATTAGCCCTAAAGTAAAGTAAAGTGGCACACCACAGCACAGCACACAGTGTGAACAATACGAAATTCTTTCTCTGCATTTAACCCATTCATCAAGTGAAGCAGAGGACTGCCACCAATTGGGGGCACCCAGGGAGCGGTGTGTGGGGATGGTACCTTGCTCAAGGGTACCTCAGTGGTGCCACTAGCAGTCCTGGGATTCAAACCCACAACCTGATTACAGGGGCAACTCCTTAACCACCAGGCCACCAGCTGCCTCTGCTGAAGCTTCATAAGAATGATGCTTCACATCATTGATACTGTGCCCTTGTTAAAAAATAGAAGGCTGTAATTATTAAAATAATTTGGTGCTGTTATAACTCCAGTGCTAAATGGGTTGATACATTCAGTTCACATTGCATAATTATTTATATGTACTCACACAATTACATGCTTTTAGTCAATTAAGTAATGAATGGCATTTATATTTTATCGCAGGTCTTTTCTGACCAGTACTTTAGTGTTCCAATCCAGTCTCACTTTTTTGTCTCGAATTAGTGTTGAACTTGTGTTGAACTCATTGTTGGTGTTTTCTCACCAACACGCACCAACTCATAATCAAACTTTAAACCTGTTCCATTTATCTGTGTTCGATTTATCAAATCTGCATTGGTTGGATTTATTTAAAGCAGGATGAACGAGATACTCGAAAAATAGCCTCATATTTGATTTATAAATGCACTGCATTATTTTCAATGCAGACCACATTTGTTTTTGTAAGATGATGATACATTTTTTATGATTTGAATGCAAAGAAAATGTTGTTCTACATGCAGTATTGATCTGAATAGCAAAGATGCATATTTGCATATTTTTACATGTCTGATCCAATTTCCGATATCAAGACAAATGGGAAAAAGTCAGAAATCTGTAAATAGTCATAGCTGTTATAATAATTCTGCTGTTGAGTGATTTATGGAACAATTTGAAAAAGCAAAGACATTTAGATTGAAAGCCATTAAAGACAAATAAGGACAATAACTGAGATCCTATTCAAGTTCTATTGAAGGCTCAGTCTTGACTAGTTATAGTCTTGGACTTGTCTTGGGGTTCGACAAAGGTGGACTGGACTACAGCCCTTCTTCTGATGTTTTGCATTCTTTGTATTAAAATTTCAAAATGACACAAATGTGGCAAAATGAGACTGATGCTCCTAAATCCGTTGTAAGTTTAGAATGCGCATTCTCAACAAGCAACAAGTGGAGATAACTAGAAATGATATGTAAAAAGCACATGTATCATGGGGGGCTAAGCAGGGTGAACAAATTGTCCTAAATAAAGGAAATAAAATGTGCTGAAACTCCTTCCCTATGTTAGCAACAGCAAAGCTACATCAGCATTGCTGACCCAATGAAGAGTTTTCGCTGGTTAAAGTGGCAGGGGTAACGACATGCTCACTACCCATCCCATCTCTGAAAAGCCACTCAGGAAAAGAGGAAGAGTGTTAAAGGAGGGAGGATGAAAAGAGGGAGAAGAAGGTAAGAGCATTGTCCAATGAGACAGAAACATGCTTTGATTTCTCCTGTGGCCCTGGACAATTTGTATCTAAAGCCCCAACCCCCCCCCCCTTTCCCCTTCAGATCTAGATGAAAACTCCTCTTCTTTTTTTTCCCCACCCTGACCCCAAATGAGTCAGCCTGCTGGGGTGTCGTCCTGAATGCATGTCTCTGTTTGAGGGAACAAAAAGAGTTTAACCTTTAGAGTGGAAAGAAGAGGAGGCAGTGTGCCGCTCAGAGACCCGCAGGCCCTTTCATTTGTGTAGGGAGGTGGCAATGCTATATGGTCCAGCATGAGCATCTATCTCACAACCCCTGTAATGGTCAAACCTCTGTGACCTGAGTGATTCTTCAGCCTGCTGCAGCCAGAACACAGCTTTTACTCCCTCCAAAGGTGGTGCACTGAAGGGTCCCTATGCTATATTTATCACACTTTTTATACAAGTCCAGTTACTTCATTGCATGTTTGCATGATTTTATGATAATGCATTTTATATTACCATTTTCCAACCTTTACTTTATTGTGCCTTTACGACAGAAACACGTCAGTAACTTCTATTTGGTCTGTCTGCCCTGCAGTGTAGACACTAGTCTGATACCTCGGTTCCGATTGGCCGCCCTGTGTTCACTTCAGGAGCAGTCCAGGCTGAAATGTACAGAACAAATTGCTAAGTCTGGACGAAAATCCTCAGAGACGCTAGAAAGAATAAACTTCAGCTCCTTCTTTCGGTTGTGTGGATCTTTTGGAAGGCTATAATAATCCATTTTTTTCTAGGCACTCAGAAACGGCACAATATTTAACCATTTCCACCACATGTTCCACCTCTATAACTGTGCTACAGATGGCCTGCAGTAATGACACTTCTGCACGAATGGCCAGGGCTAAACTGGTGTAGGCTGAATGGATGATCATTTGTAAATGTGATAATGACAGTATAACCATGGTATATTTGTTTCCACCAATTCAATGAAAAAAATGAAAATGCATAAATTGAAATCATTTTACAAATAGGGCTGTCAAATGACAAAAATCAAGCCAGATGTATTAATATAACAATATAGGTATATAGCTATTGTTAGATAGTATAGCTAGTTAGTAATAGCTATAATATACATAATAACATTATATATATATATATATATATATATATATATATATATCATCAATCAAAGTTAATATGATAACATGTTAACGCAAAAAATTAACAACACTATCATTCTCTGAATGCCCTTCATCAGTCATAATATTATTGTCACTAATTTCCTTATTGTTATACCGGTAAACTGCTACACTGTAAACATAGAATGTTTACATAGTTCGTTTCACTTGAAAATTTATGTCATGGAGTAACAAGCAGTTTATCTGAGTTCATTTATATAAATCAAACTAATAAATATAGTCAAATCAATACTTTGAAACAAAACAAAGCGATTTTTCATCTCACACTTTAAATCAATGTCTGCCCTTTTCCATCTTTTCAGCGTACATCAAACAAAAATGACATTTTTTCTTCCATGATATGGGAACTTTAAAGCACATGGGAGTCTTGGTGCAGAGTGCTTTTTACGTTTCCCTATTGCTGCGTCTTTTCCCTGACCCAGAAAGAAGAGAATTACAGGGAGCCAAGAGCTGAAGATCTCCAATGAAATGGAAGTGATGAGGGACTCAGAAATTATAGTGCAAATTTGAGGCCTTTGTGCTCTCTGGCAAAAAGAAAGGAGGACGTGAAAAGAAGAAAAGATTGGACAGCTTTTAGCTGAGAGGTTTCCATGCTCCCCTTTGAATTCACACAGAAAATAATATTCATGCATGAATTTGGTCTGTTTGAATGGATGACATGTATAACACATCATAATTACAGAACTAAAAGCCATATCTCTATTCTTACTGACAGGCCTGAACTCTACTCAGCTCCTGCTGCCAGAGACAAGCGGCCCTCGGGGAGCGCCGGGGAAAACGAGAGACGCGGATATTAAACTTCTCGGCCATTTTTACTGGATCTGGGGACGCTAACAGGCTCAGAGCCATATGAATCTGCATCAACACTGGGAAGGAATAAAAGTGTTATGGTCCATGCAGCCCTTCAGAAGGGGGGGACGCAGTCTGATTTGAATTCCTGGAAGCTGGCCTCACTGCTCCACACTGCCAGAACCATTTGCAATGACAAGATTTTTAAATCTTGCAATCTTGCATGACCCCAAGGGATTGTGGCAAGCACACACACAAATAGACACACAACTGCACACACAACTACAATGCAGCCTCAGATATAGTCTCAAGGCAACAGTTCACTGAAAAGAAATCAGAATTTACACAATTTGGCTCTCAAGTGGTGTGACCATCTAAGCATCAGCTCCACCGTCAGGAGATCAGGAGTCTGATCTCTGGCGATGCCACAGGCATCTGTGGCTGGGAGTCCAAGAGAGCAAAACTAGAGCATAACCTCACTCTGTCTGTGTAGAATATGCTCCCTTTTCGCAGTGCTAGTCTCAAATGGACTTGCTAATGTAGTTTTTAAAACTGTATAACAAACTGTCCTATATAAAATGGTCAAAAGTACGTTGGATAGCTAAAAAAAACAGTAGTAGCAACTTACTGAAGCCCAAATAATATCTATACTCTTGTTTAGATAAAAACTCTTAGGGCCGCCTAGGCCTTTAGAGAAGGCTTAATGATTTCTGCGGACGAAATAAACGTCTGTTATGGTTGCAGAGAAAAAGTTATTCAATCAGAATTTTTTGCCTATGTGGTATCTAAGTAGATACGGCCTCTAGATCTCTTACTGGTTATGTCTTCAGGAGCTTCATGAACTGATTACCTATTTACATAATTAGTAAAATAAAGAGGAATCAACCAATCATATTTTTTTTTTATTTATGAGAAAGAAAGGTGTATGCTTTCTGGAACTAGTAGATACTTTACTGGTGGTGAATTTGAGTGGTAGACTAACTTGGTATCAGGATAGAAAATATAGGCAGTTCTAAGCTAGGAGTCACTGTAAAACTGCTACATCCAATATAAAATGTGTGTTCATTTGCCTATTATAAGATTCAAACTGAAGGCTTCATTGTAATTGTTAGATTTTGTCACTGCTTTTGTCTTTTTTTTATCTCATTGGTGTGGCATCCATTACTTGTTAGCTACATTAGCAAATAAAGAAGCAAATTTAATAAATCGCACATGCCTTGGGTGATCGACTAAATTTCATTTGTGTGTGAAATCTGCGTGTGTGCATCTGCGTGTGTGTGTATATATATATATATATATATATATAAAACCACTATATTAAATGTGAACTGTGAAACATTTCATTGTTCATGCGCCAAGATGAGACCTACCAGAGCTGAGATGTGATTCAAATATATACAAGGCCTGGGGGGCAATAACTACATTACTGGGTCTTTACTATTGAATTGTGCTGGGTTGCCTTGAGAAGATCATTAACTTGTGTGTGAGCCCTGTGCTGAGCTTACTGAGCTCATTTCATTTAATCAGCCGTCCGTCATTTGCAGCACATATAAGGCATTGGAGGGAAAGAGAACAACATACGAGTCCCATAAGACAAAACATGGTCTCTGTAAGCTACAGGCAAGAAAGATGCATACTTACAAATGCGCAAACACAAGTGCAATGCACATCAACACACTTGCACACTCAAACAACTCAATATGACAAGGATCATAATAGATACACACAAAGGTACACACCCATCATAGTGCTCAGTAGAGCAACACTCTTATTTCCCTGCTTGGTCTGGAACATCATCACATTATCTCACGTCAAAACCACCGACCACACGCTCTACTGGGTTATAGACATGCCAAGATGAAACTGTCTATCAGAACACACTGTCACAATATATCTCTCCATAGCACCCCCATGCACATAATAGGCTACCAGTCGTTTTCCACTTTAACTTGGTGCCATACTATAGAATTCAGTTGATATATGTCCTCACATTTGTGTGTATATTGACTTTTTTTCAGTGGTAGTGATGGTGTCTGATGCCCCTAAAAAAGTGAGACAAATGGTTCTCTGGGGGATGTCATAGAAGAACTTCTTTCAGTTCCTTCAAAACGTGTTTGAAAGAGAGATTTGTAAGCATGAAGGTGTAAATAACCGTAAAGTATAGCTTCTTTGCCAGTTTAAGAACTTTTACATTATGTGAGGGTTCTTCAAGCTGGTGTCTTTTCCTGCAGACTCCCTAGTCTCCATTCTTAATTTTGGGTTTAAATGTAAACAAGATAGCTCTGTTATCAGATTAACTAAGATACTGTTTCTGTGTGAAATGTTGTTCCTTTGTGTTGAGCTGCTAGTGAGAAATGAGGGGTAAAAATGACTTGTAAGAACAATTCACACCTCTTTACAATGACAGCCAATATAAAATGGACAGCACAACTGTAGCTTTCTTGATATGTAAAATCATGTATTGCGATCAGAACACAGTGCGACAGTACATCTGTCCATAGCCTCCTGTGCAGATAATGGACTACAGTGTTAGAAGTGGTGTTCTACTTTAAATTGGTGCTTTAATATAGAATTTTATTCATGTAGGTGCTCATTTGTTTATGTTGAGTATTTGACAACAGCTTTGAATGGGGCACAGTTAATCAGACTTTAGAGCCTGGGTTGTTGTTTTAATTATTCACAGATTATGCTTCAACGCTCTTTAAAAAGGTCCTTTGAGCAATGCTATAGAAGAGACACTCTTAGTTCCCTAAAGAGTCACGATTGAGTGTGGAGAACTTTTTAAATGTTTTTAGAATCTTAGGTTCTTAATTAATTCAAGGTTTTTTTTTCCTAGAACCTTCACAAAAATGTGTCTCTGATAAATATACTGAACAGTTTGTTTGGGAACCAAAGGTAATTCTTTTATGGTGCCAAGTAAAGAACTCATTGTGGCTTCTTTAAGAGTGAAGAAATTACTTTCTGTTTTGTTTACTTGACAATGAACTTAGAAAGAATGAGCAACTAAAACAAAAAATGAGCTAAACCGGTATATGCATGCTCCTTCTAGAGTAAGTAGTTTACATTTGTCAGATAGTATGGAAACAGTTATGGGACTGGGCAACATCTGTGTTATTTTGTAGACAAATTATAGAGCAAGTGCTTCAAAATCCCATTTTCTAGCAGTTTACATTTATTAGATAGTATGGAGACGATTCTTTGAATATCTGCCTCTCAGCAGCAACAGATTTGCTTACAGAGCATCCTGTATGTCCACTATTCTCACAGTCCAGACACTCTGGCAATCTCCAGTGAGATTCTGTGATGTCTATTTGCCTTCATGCCAGAATCCACCTCTCTAATGCCATTGCTCCTTCTCTCTGAAATTCTTCTGTTTCTCTTGAGCACAGACAATAGTTGGGAAATGAAAAAGACAACCTAGCTGTGCTTTCCATGAAGATCTGCAATACAATCATCATTAAACGCTTGAAAGAGCCTAAGTGATATGATGATTACTCTATGACACTTTCCTGGAAATGGAATCCTGCATCACTGAGTTCATGCATTACAAGCCATAAAAAGTATTAGTGTTATTTTCAAGTTGAGTAAAACTGTTGAGATCGTGGAGATTTTTTGGATGAACACTTTCAGACTTATTTGAATGTGTATATAAGGTAAATTTAATTTAAGAAAATTATAGTTCTTAACCTAGTAGTTCATTCTGGTTTAAATTCTTATGCTTTTACTGGCCATTTAATAGTGCTTGGTGTCTTAGATTTGATTACAAAATGTTATTCCCTTCAACTGTGCTTCTGTAAGTCAGTTTCTCAATGACGTAGCCTTCAATTTCAGGTTTTACCAAAGACAGAAGAGCACTTCCATCTGAAGACAAAACAATTTTAATCTCTCCAGATCTTGCAGAGTCCTGGATCTTTTTTGTGTCTTGATTTTGTGTACATTTGACCATTTTGGGTGGATTTTGAAGTGTGCTTTAGATCATTGTCCTCATGAAAGATCTAACCATGTCAAGGCCAGCCACATTTTAAATTAAAACCTCCTGGTACTTCATGGAATCCATAATGCCAACAATATGGCAAACAATAAAGCCAGGGCCTCTGGAGGAGAAACAGCACCACAGCATGACAGATCCTCCACCATATTTAAAACTTCTGTGTCATATTTAACGCCATCTTTATTTGACACCAAAGCCACCTTGAGTGTTCTGAATCAAAGGGGACAATTTTTGTTTTGTCTGCCAACAGCACCCTGATCCCAGATCCAGTGGGGTCTGGCAAACTCCAGGTGTTTTAGTTTGAGGACAAAAGAAAGTAAAGACTTTTAGCATACCTTCCAAACAGTTTTTTACCATGAAGTGATGTCTTATTGTGGATTTGGAGCTACAGTGACCCCAGGATGCGCTTAAACTTTGTAATTCTGTAACTGTGGTCTTAGAAGACTTCTTTACTTCTCTGACCATCCTCTTCACTGCAGCTCCTGACAAAATTGCCTAACATGGTCCTCCAGGCTGGGTCATTAAAGTTTTCAATTTCTTAATGACTGCCCTGCTAACTGTTAATATTGGCATTTTGAGTTGTGCATCTATTTTCTTGTATCAATTCTCTGATTTGTAAAAGTCAATAAATTTTTGCTGCAATAGAATGCTTGATGGATGACTGAGGGTTTTGATTCTTGTCACCTCTTGTTAATACCCCAGTGCAACAAGAAATCACTGACGGCTACTTAAAATGTCATTTAGGCCAACGTAAATTTAGTTGAATATGCCTGAGACCATAACTCATACATTTTCTTAATGAATATTTTATTGGGATGCCAATACTTTTGTTTTAAAAATGTATTTTTCACTGATGGCTGCCTTATTCTGAGACTAAACTTACCTCAAATAAAGTTTTAGTTTCAGTATAATTTTAAGATAATAACAATTGTCTTATTGTTAAGTAAAAAAAGTAAGGTGACTTTAGAAGCCTTTTCGATCAGTAAGGGTGCCAATAATTCTGGAAGGCATTGTATATTGCAGGGCATGAATTCCCCCATCCCCTTTTAAATTACGCCCCTGCTTATCGATGGAATGTAGAAGGATCATTACTTGGCATTGAGTAGGTATAATTCTGAACCTGACTTGACTCTAAGAATCCATCAGGAGTTTAACAATAAGAAGAAATGAAATCTATACGAATTAAGCGGGAGAGCGGAGGTGGAATGTTGAATGGGTGAAGCAAGCAGCTGCTTAAATACGAGCAATGGTTTGAATGACAAGAAATGATCGGAATATGTTCCATACAAACTTTTGTAAACTGTATATATTTTTGGAGTTTTGTCTTGTTTAATTGCAGAGAAAAAAAAATCATAACTGAAAACTCTTTAAAGGGGAGAGTGAAAGAGAGCAAGAGAAGAAGAGAATGAGTGGGAGGTGTCTGAATTGAACATCATGCTGTGAGAGAGAGAAAGAGAGAGAGAGAGAGAGAGAGAGAGAGAGAGAGAGAGAGAGAGAAAGAGAGAAAAAGAGAGAGAGAAAAAGAGGATGGAAAAAAAGCGGAGGAGGAAACATGAAGGTGTGGAGAGAGAAAGGAAAGGTGAGAGAGTGAAAGTGTGAGAGGCAGGTGTGTGCTGAGGAAAAGACTGAAAAAGTGTGAGAGAAAGAGCGAAAGAGACACAGAGAGAGAGAGAGAGAGAGAGAGAGAGCGAGAGAGAGAGAGAGAGAGGCAATACGAGGTAAGGGGAGTTGCAATGAAGGCCCACAACCGAACGGGGAAAGCACCCTTCATTACTTCAAACCTTTTTAACCCCTAAAGTCAGTTATCTCTAATAATAACAAAAGCATTTTTGTATTAATTTTAATTACTTCTAATAATAGTAATTACTTTTTACTCTTCGACCAAATGCATTCTAAGAGCTCAGCTATTATTACTTTTGTTTTCCTAGTAGTAGTGGAGATATTTTATTATGCTTTGAATTTGATGAAGAATAACTATGTATATCATGTCATTATTTGAAATCAAAACAGAAGAAAACATTGAAATAAAATAGGCAGACATGCAAAACCTGGCTACTGCAAAACTCTGTAACTACTCTCTGTGGAAACACCAATCAATTTGCATTTTCTTTTACCAGCTTTTGGGAAAAACCCACCTATGTCAAGTTATAATTTGTAGTCGCATATAAAAACATATAAAACATATATAAAAAGCATCGGTAACAACTTCAGTTTTCTAGTTGGGTAAACATGCTGAAACACTTTATGAACACATTTTCACAGACGAAGTGAACAAAAAGTGTTAGCGAGAGAGAAAGACTGAGCGAGAGAGGGTCACTGAGAATGCTGCAGTAATGGAAAGACAAAGAATTGAAGCACACACACAGAAAGAAAGTGGAGAGAGGTGTTGAGAGGGTGGACTACAAAAAGAAAGAGAGAATGACAGTGAAGTAAAGTGAGAGGACAGTGATGAGGTGATAGGAGAGGGAGAGAGTTGAAGAAGTAGAGAGGGAGGTGTGTAAGTGCTGACCCTTACTGGCCCCATCAGGCCCCCGGAGCACGGTGCACTCCTCAATCTGCCCAAACACCTCAAACAGCCTGCGCACGTCCTCCTCACTCTGCTGCTTCCCCAGCATCCCTACAAACAGCTTCCGGTCTTCTGAGAGACACAGAGAGAAAGAGAGAGAAAGAGAGAGTAACCATAATTATTTATGCCCAGAATATATAGGTATCATATAAAAAAAACTGTTTATGTATTAGCACTGTCAAATCAGAACTTTTTTTTATTGCTCTTTGACTTGATGAATGGATGATACTGAATCCAAAACAACAGAAGACAGTCTCTTTATATTAATGTACAATGAAGGTTAATGGAATGGAGTCTAAATATATGCACAGAAATAATACTGTGCAAAAGTCGTGATGAAATGTAAAACCATTTATCTGGGTTGTAAGCACTCCAACACTACAAGTAATACAAAGACATAAAAAGATAATACATTGTGATTTTTTTGTGTGTGAGTATGTAAGCATAACCATTTCCGAACCTCTCCTCAAGGAAAGTGTTCCGTAGCTGTTGGGACAAAACCTCGTATCTCCTAAATTAGAAAAAGAAACAAAAAACTCCCAACTTGGATGAGCATCTGAGTACCATGAGTGGTGAGGAATGAATGGATTTTGCATGCTTGGGAAATAATGTTAATGTGACATGAAAATGAGAAATCCTCATCTAAAATAGCACCTAAATTCTCTGCTTCCATTGTGGGAGCAGTGATGGCATTCTCAAAGTGATGTTAAAGTTAGGACGTACATGAGCTGTGTGTATGTTGTACTTAAAAAGGTGGTGGTACACATCAACATTTAAGCATTTAAATGTGACCAGTGGTTACCTATAGAGCTTTCATCATCTCATTACTATAGTTGTGAAGGGGCTCAAATGCACTATAATGCTACAGTATGTGTTACTGATAGGTGTTATTGTTCTTAACCTCCTATTATTATGAACAGCTGGCACTGGTGCTGGTACTGCACACCGCAGGTTTTTACCACTTGTCCATTTATTCAATAAACTACAGATTTTTAATCTTGTAACGCACTGGGAAGTTGTTGAGTGAACAACTCTACATGAAAATATGTCATATAAAACAAGTTTCCTTTATAACATTGAAAGAATCTGTAACAGTGCATGTCTGACATCCTATTAACTGATTGTGTGGTGATGCAGAGTCAAACTCTAGACTGTCCTTTAACTTTAAATGCACTCATTAACTGTTTCATCAACAGTTGTCTGGTGATCCACATTATAATTATAATTATAATTATATTAGGCTGCTTAGGTATATGTGCAGTTGCCTGTGTGTGTGTAGCAACACTTTAACATGGTACATGTTTATGCCTGCAACGCTTCTTTTAGTAGAATTGAGCTCAGCTTGTGGTAAGGTGGGGTTTGGCGGGTGGTAAATTTTATTACATTATTATGACATGAAAGGCTCTATGAAAAGGTTTGAAACATTGAGAAGTTCAAACAAGAAAAGAAAATAGAAAGCGGGGCAGAGAGACGGAAAGGGAGTTGTGAAAAGGAGAAAAAAATGCAACTCACATGCTTTCTCAACCACTATCAGTGTTCTGCAGAGCTATATGGTTTATACAGATACACACACACACACACAGCTCATGCATGCATGCTCACATACCCACACAGCACAGAGACACGTTCTTGTCATCACGACTCCCTGCTTTTAACCTTCTGTGAGTTATATGTGGCTTTACTGAACTATTTCTGGAAGAGTCTGTAATCTTTGCCATGAGAGCTGTGCAGGAAAGCCTTCAGCACCAAAACATAAAGGAAAAAAGTGAGGCCAAGTCTCATGAAACAAACTCAAACTTCAGTTCTGAGCCAAGAGATTCCTGAAACTAAAGTTAAACAGATTCAACCTGATGATGACGTGCATGTCATGCATATGTTAAGTACAGGCCACAGTCCACTGAGGTCCAGTCTGTTCCACCACCCACTGAGATCTATCTGAATAAACCAGGAAAAAGCTTTCCTCTTACTCCAGATGTACTTGATCAGCCAAGACTGCATGCCAAGATACAGCAAAGTGTGCTCTTCTAGTTTAGCAAAGGTGCTACGAGGTCTAAAGTAGCGAATGGTATAGGAAATGGAAACATTCCCTGCCTATTAGCAGTGTGCTGCATTTCTAAATCATCACGCACCGTCATCTCAAAAGAGATTTGTGGTTTCTGACACTTTATGACACATTATTCATGTAATTTCTGAGAAAAAATGGTTCGATGTACCAAAATAGTTCACTTACAATTTGTACTAACAAACAAGCTAAATTCTAAAGCCCTTTTCTATTCCAGCATGACTGTGCCCCAGTGCACAGAG
>JBBPCZ010000019.1:5524109-5534109 GCA_037974445.1 Brycinus macrolepidotus | reverse complement strand
AGGACAGTGGGAGAAACAGAGGAGAGTACTAAGTGCTAAAATCTTTATGTAAGAGTAGTGCAAGAAGATAGATAGTGTAGTAGGAGAGGAGGTGCTCTCTTTGTCCAGATCTCTTTAAGATAGGATAAGATAAATCTTTATTGTCATTGCCACTTTTCAAGGAACAACGAAATTTAAGGTGCAGTCGACTCAGTGTGAGGCATACAGTTAAAGACAGGAATAAAATAAGACAGAGTTAAATGAAAAACGAACAGAACCTTTAACCTCAGAAGGTCCAGTTAAGGGCAGTGATAATGAAACCATGGTGTAATTATATTTCTTACATCGAAAACAGATGATCAGAACCATTATAGAAATATTCATTTAGAATGAATATAATATAGACATTAAAATGGAACAATTAACTGTTTCACACTCACAAGAGCAGATATTCTAAACCATGTGATACAAGAAAGAAAAACTGTGAGTTCAAAAGATCTGATCTAAAGACTTCTGATGACTTTGTACCGAGAAAAGGAACCAGTTGGGTTATTTAACCTGCAAATATTTGAAGTCACTGGTTTACATAAAATGCACAAGACCAAATGTAAATAAAGTGAATTTTAGTGCATTAAATCTATTTATTTTGATCCAAAGAGAATTCTGTTTCAGTGAAAGAGGATTAAATTGCACTGAAATATTTCAGTTTTGTTCGATCAAGTTTTGTGTAGAGGTAAGAAAGTTGTTACACTCTGCTAACTCTACTGGGGTGAATAGGACTTAATTAAGCTTGTAAAACAGTTTAAGTATATTTTGAGCGTAGTAGATTTTTCCAAGGCATTTAAATTTTGTCGATCAAACTTCTGTAAAATTGATCGAAAATCTATATTTTGGAAAAATCATATCAGCTGGTTTAAGATCACTCATATCTCAGTCATGGCAATTTTACAGGAGAATGACAACATTCTTAATAATATATTGATAATAATTTAATATTATAATAATTTAAACTGCAGTTAATGCAACAAGATTTTTCCAAGTAATTTTCAATCTTTATAGCTAAACTGAAATTTTAATGTAGCGTAAAAGGGCAGCTGGAGTTTTTGACTGATGCAAAAAAGTGAAAAACAATATGAATGGGGATGCAAGAATTTGTCTCAGCTGGGTAGTTATACTACTGGGCATTCAGAGAACCTTGGAGAGGTTCTGTTTTCAGTACAGTTTTCAACCCTCTGTGGAAGTGACTTGTTCCCACTTTCTCTTTACTTAGTTTACACACAACGGAAGTAAAGAATTAGTGTTCAAATGGAACTGGCAGAGTGGTTACAAAACGCCTTTAGCCCTGTTTTCTGACTGAAAAAAACGGCCATGAATAATGACCAACGATTGGCCCACCTCATCTAGCATCAGCCAGCATAGCCCGAAGACAAGACTAAAATAATCAAGCCTTAGCATTTTCTTAGAGATTGGGCAAGACAAGAGGGTGGATAGCCTTCAGGGAAATGTGTGGTGTAAAAACAGAAGAGGAAAGGTAGGAAGAAAGAAAGCGAGAGAAACCAACACACACACACACACACACACACACACACACACACACACACACACGCAAAGACACCGCAGCTTAAATGAAAATGCTGAGATAGTTTCGGAGACAGTTGCTGTTAGCCAGCCTTGCTTTTAACTTTATGCTAATATATTCTCCTTGCTGTACTGGGCTGCATCACTAGCACTGCATCTTCAGCCAGGCTGCATTCACCTGTGGAGGAGTGTCGCTCCCAGCCAAGACCTCATTTCCACACACACACACACACACACACACACACACACACACACACACACATATACACAGCTTTTGGGATGCCAGCACACACTAAATAATTTATCCGACAAGGTTTGCGAGGTGTGCAGAAATAAGCAGAGAGAGAGGAGAGAGAGCAGAAAGTCATGGGACCCTTCATTAGGCGTGCATACTCCTGCTTCAAGTGGACTCCGAGGAGAAGCACACAGCCTATTAGTGCCATGCCAAGCCCATGCTGAGGTCATGGGGTCACCTCTCACTTACTGACTGTTTATTCCTGTTTGGCAGTGGGAACCGAGCCCAGTCCGAGGGTTTAAAGCTGCAATCAGCAGCATTTTTACACTTTTGCTTGTCTAAGGCACACGGCCGGCTCTCTGCTGATTACAAAGCAGGATCCAAACAGAGGCATTCAGCACTTACCGCTCAGAATCGGGCTCTGTTTGGCCATGCACAAGGAGTTTCATAAGCAGTATGAAATTTACAGTGTTGCGGGCGATAACAATAGCAATTTCAAATTCACAGTTTCTATGTCCTTCAAACTTCTGGTTCAGGCTATCTGGCAGCATCGGTAACACTTGACCAACTAAAAGACTAACAGAGGAGCACACAGAGATATACAACATATTTATTCAGGCTTAAAGAGTGACCAACCGTAGGTTTAAGCCAATATAAAGCAAACGAAAAAGAAATCTGCAATTTAGGTTTGCTTGAATAAACCAGGAAATTCATTTAGCTGCTCAATGTTAAAGCGACAGGTTGTCCTGTTCTGTAAAGGGTGGTGGTGGCCTAGTAGGTAGGATACTTGCCTCTAGACCAAGAGGTCATGGGTTTGAATCCTACCTTCAGCACCACCACTGGGTTCCTGAGCAAGACCCTTAACCCCAAGTTGCTCCAGGGAGACCGTCCCCTGTAGTTAGGGAACAGAAGTCGCTTTGGATAAAAGCGTCTGCTAAATGCCATGAATGTAAAAAGTTTTTCATGTTCAGTAAGCAGCTGCCCCTTCAGATGAGCCCACACAAGCTAATACTGAAGCTCAGAGAGATGTTAGATGCTGAGAAGGCCTTTCATTTGCCAGTGTAACACTCTCTGAAACACACAAACAT
Organism: Brycinus macrolepidotus; assembly: GCA_037974445.1. Lineage (NCBI taxonomy): Eukaryota > Metazoa > Chordata > Actinopteri > Characiformes > Alestidae > Brycinus > Brycinus macrolepidotus. The sequence goes on along the minus strand of JBBPCZ010000019.1, from coordinate 5,531,229 downwards.
ACATTTCTCATGCATCCAAAACAATAACATAAAATGTGCCAAGTATTTGAGTAAAATGCAGAATATGGCAGTCAGTTAAAAGATTTACCGCATGCTGAAAAAAAACAAAAACAATTGGTGCTATGTCAAGTAATAAAGTATTTTTTTAAAAATTAAACAATGGTAATAGGTCACATAATAACAGTCCTATTTAACTGTTCAGTTTAGCAGCACATCGAATAAATAGGAATACAAAGGTAGTGTTTATGCATACTTTGCCCTCTTCTATTCTGAGAAATTATGATGCGTCCAATCACTCCACTTGACCCACAATAGTGTAAAGAGCTAATAATAATAATAATAACAATAATAATAATAATAAAGAGAAATTATGTGAAATTAAAAATGACATGGGCTAAATACTAATGTTTTCTTATATAAATTCAAACTATGGCTAGAAATAATCCTGGGGCATTATGTGTGTGTGTGTGTGTGTGTGTGTGTGTGTGTGTGTGTGTGTGTGTGTTTGTATGAGAAATGGGGGGCAAGAGAATGCCATTTTTTGATACAGCCAAGTGAGGCTGCTAAACTAGTGAATTCTTATGCAAATAGATGCTAATTTATGCGAGCATTGCCGCGGCAGCGCTGGAAGCTACACTGACTGGCAGTTGCGGGGTCTGGGCAAGTGAGTGAGTGAGTGAGTTGGTGAGAGAGGAAATGTTGGCTTCGGGTGTTTTGTGTAAAGTTGGGCACGGACGCCTGCTCTTGTTCAACATGCTCAAGATGCAAAAAAAAAAAAAAAAAAAAAAGGAAGGCAGACTGCACATTAGTGCCAACCAGCATGCCAAACCCGAACAGATACTCGATGGAGCGGCCCATAAACCCTCACACAGAATTCTACATTCTGAGTCTGAACCCACATTTTTTAAGCCATGAATCCAGGCTGTGTTCATCCTCATGCTGTGTCTATCCTTGTGAGTTCATGAGCCAGAGGATGGTGAAGACACACTGCAGAATGTCATTTAAATATTCACATTTTTGCAATGTAGTTTTAAATCCATTTGAATTTTAACATGTGAATTTTTCTCGAAGTTCATTACAAATCTTAAAAGTAATTAAAGTCTTTTTTAGCTAAAAACATGAATCAATATATTTAAAATTTAATTTCTTTTTAATTAAAATGACTTAATTAAAGTAATTAAGTCCTTACAGCTACGTAGAATAACATGAATCAATCTTTTTATTTAAGCCTACATGCAGTGCTGGAACCACTTAGCTTAATTTAGCATAACTGATTGTGAGAATGTGAGATTAGCACTTCAAACTCCATTCACGTTTGTACATTAAGTAAAATAATTGGACCCATTTCGAAACTATTTTCATGCGGAGTGTGTGAGTTTGGCCTAATCATCCAATTTTGCATTTCCTATTCTAGCACCCTCGACTCATGATGCATGATGAACTTACAGCATGAAAAGAGTAACCATGTGTAGTGCATGTGTAGGATGGGGATGTAGGGATTCACTATATAAACAGATGAAGCTGAAGGGTAATGGGTCTGTACCTCCTAGTTGGAAATGAGTGTAATGTGTGTAGTTTATTTGGTAACACTTTACAATAAGACTACCCTTACAAAGTGTTTATCAATTATTTATAATCAATAGGTTGTAGACAGTTTACAAACCATTAATAAGCAGTTATAAACAAGTTATAACAGTTCTCATACATTGTTGCAGACCTACTATTTGGCGAGATCTCAGATTTTTCTACTCACTGAGCTTATCTCGTCCCTTTCTCAGGCAGAATGTTAAACTGTCAACTTCATCAGGTCTTTGTTAACATGCTGCTACCATTAAAACACCAGATCTCGCCAAATAGTGAGCCTGCATCAATATATGACAACCGTTATAACTTGTTTCTAACTGCTTTTTAATGATTTATAAACAATCTACAACCTAATTAACAACCTGATTATAAATCATTAATAAACCCTTTAAAAGGGTAGTCTTACTGTAAAGTGATACTGTTTAACACAGCAGCTTTAGTAAGTCTGGTTCTTAGTTCTTTTGTCTCTTTTGAGTTTAAATCAGTCTGTCAAATTAATATGAATTTGTTTTGAATTTAAGGAGTACTTTTAGTACTTGGTACTTCTACTCTTCACCCTGTATCTCATTACACGGGCCAATATTTGAAGATTGAAGGTACAGGTTTAAAAGCAGGTACTTCTATACCTGGTATCTTTTACTGTGTATTTGATAAAACAGACTGTCAATACAAAACTTCTCCGCCAAAGAACTTCATACAGTGATTAAGATTGAAGTGTTTAATATGGTCAGTTTTTTAAAATTTAGGAATAGTGCTGGAGAATTATGGCTAGAATATCATGAATTAAACTCTATAATTTTTTTAAAGGACCTTGTGTAACAGAAAACAATAGGCCTAGTATTTACTGCTGTTTATCGTTTTCCTTAGAAAACAACAGAAGATTCCTTCTATTGTGTTTTACTGTCAAAATTCATTGTGTTCAATAAAAGTTGACGAGTTTAGCTGCATTTCTCATGGCATCTGAAGGTTGTTTACTGGAACGGGAATCACAGGATTAAAAGGGAAAACCAGATCTTTAAAACTGTCTGTAATAGGTTTCTCTCATCCTGTAAATTGAACATGGCGAAGTTGGCTTTTTCACATTAAAATAAAAAGAATCCTGTAAAGTGAGAAAGAGAGCGAGCTGTTTTATATTGTATTACACCCTCTGTGCCTCACATGTTCCTAGAAGCTGAGTTGAAGGCAAATGTTAGTCTACAAGGCTGTTTTCTAATGAGAACAGACTATTATAAGGAAATAGGGTCTATATATGTTGTAATCTCAACTCCTGGCGGTACTGATAATTACAGCAAAAATATTACATTATAAATATAGTGGAGCTTTTCATTTCTATACAAATGACTATAACATTCCCACACTACATTTAAAAGTTTAATTAAGAGCATTTGGAATATCTGAGTGTCCAAGGTTTTCTTTACATTTCCCTGACATTGTAAAGGAAACTGATAATGATTCTTTTATAATATTTTTATATTTATATTTACGTTTATGTAGGAAAAATTATGACCGAAGCTGAGCTATCCTTTTAAGCCCTCAGCAGCTTTATTAATAGACTGAGAGGAGCAGGCACAAGGTCAATGCTGACTTCACTTGTATGGGAAATAAATGTATTTAAACCCTTTCAAGTAGGTATGTAAGTAAATGGCACTTGTCCCTGTGGCCGTGCCATTTATTATGCAGAGAAGCAGGCTGTGTGTTTTGATAATGCAAATGTAAATTCCTCTACGTGCTGATTTCACTGTAGTTACAACTTGTTTCATGAGTGGTATTTTGTTTGTTTTTTCTTCTTTGAGATACTGGGAAAAAAATTAATAAATGTAGTGAACCAAAGGTTAACTTGTTACAATTTTGATTATGCGCATACAGGACTAATCTTATAAATAGTTGCCTTCTCAAAAATGAATTAATGTTACACATACTCCCACATATTACATTTAACTTTACATTTAACGTTTACATACTTCATTTGAGTAGAAAAGAATATATATATTAAAAAGTAACCTTGTTCTGCTAGCCGGACTAAAAAAAGCTAATTTAGCCACATACCTTGGATTTTTATGAATTTAATAGTCTTTTGCAGTGCTCAGTCGTATAAATTCCCCACACACAAGGCTGTGACATGTTGTTCTCAACAGTTGTCAGTGAACAACTGGTATTATAAAAAGATCTGTTTTTCAAGCAGAACAGAACCAGTACCACACATCTGAAGTCAAATCAAGTGGTCCACCCTCCCAGATATTTTATCCCACCAACACTGAGGAGGATATGATATACAGTGAATGACTATTGACAGAATAAACATTAAGAGAACATTTCTAGATATTCTTAATGGTACAGGTACACTAAAATGTTCAAAATTATGATATACCATTCTGTTCCTTTCTGGTATTCTCTCCTGTGCTGAGTTAGTCTCAGTGTATTTTAATCAAAGCCTTGGTGCAGTTTTGGGTTTTGTCTGCTGAAAGAAGCTTACAGAAACCATCAACTTCTGATCAGGCCCTTCACGAGCTGGATCACTGAGCTAAAACTCCCAAAACAATATGCACTGCATGTGTCTCCATTACTGGAGTTAAGAACAACTGATCTCCATGAACAGAAATTCTGTCAACATTTAAAATCCTGACTGTCAATATGTACAATATGTTCTTAAAAGTGACACACAGTTTTTTTAAGAGGACGAACCTTTTAAATGTTACAAGTATCTTAAAATATTTTGAAGGTTCTTCATAAATGTCGACTTTCTCCCTAAAAAGAACTTTAAAGGCATCCTTTACATTTACATTCATTTCATTTGCAAAAACAATACCACTGAAAACCATTCATTGAAATGTTCTCTAGGAAATCAATAGTGGTTCTTCAATGGCATCACACAAAGAACCCTGTTTGGAGTTCATTTTTTAAGAGTTCACCCCATTTGTTTTTGCAAGAAGAAAAGAGGATTTTTATATTACGATCTCAGTTTGATGGAAAGTTATGGTTGTGCACACAGTCGTGTTTGGCTAAAAACTCTTTATGTTTTGTCATGTTTCTGCCATTTCTTGACATCAAAACAAACAGAAAATCTAGACCCCACTGATACAGACTGTAAATCAAGTGTAATGAATGGTATACGTTAGCATGTAATTAAAGATTTCATTATATATGTATGAATATCATAGCAAAATGAAAGTAGGAAAGGGTTAAAGATAGTTAAAGTATAAGTTAAAGTAGGTTAAGGGTTAAAGATCCAGGTCAATTTTTCAGTCTAACTCTCTTCTTCCATCTTTTTGTGTTTGTCCTTCTGTCTCTTTCTTAAGTACAATTAAACATCCCACCATTGTCTTCTAAAAACACCATGGCATCCCAATTAGTCCCTCAGAGACGAGAGCACGAGAGAGAGAGAGAGAGAGAGAGAGAGAAAGAGGAAGACAGAGAGAGAGAGAGAGAGAGAGAAAGAGAGAGAGACAGAGAGAAAGAGAGACAGAGAGAGAGAGAGAAAGAGAAAGACAGAGAGAAAGAAAGACAGAGAGAAAGAGAGAGAGAAAGAGAGAGAGAAAGAGAAAGAGACAAAGTACAATTAAACATCCCACCATTGTCTTCTAAAAACACCATGGCATCCCAATTAGTCCCTCAGAGACGTGAGCACGAGAGAGAGAGAGAGAGAGAGAGAGAGAGAGAGAGACAGAAAGAGAGAGACAGGGAGAAAGAGAGAGACACAGAGAGAGAGAGAGAGAGATAGAGAAAGACAGACCTTAGGGCCAAGTAGGGGAGACCGGGGCTGGTTGTCACAGTTTTTACTCAAGCATGAATTGCTCATCTTCAAAAAATCTTTTAACAGTAAATCCTACATTAAATGAAAACTCAAGGTCTTGGCTTAAAATCTGTATCCTTTTCATTTTTAGAACGTATTGTAACAAGATGTAATTAATCATCAAAGACACTCTGACACAATGTCACAGGGTATGGGGTTGGTTGTCCCCATTGAGGTTCAATCGAGTTTTAGTGATAAACTAGGATCTTAAAAGAAGATGTGTAACTTTTTAGCTTTTTAAGCTAGAAACTCTAAATAAGTTTTGACCACCTCTTTAATAGTTGTCATCAATGCCCCGTATGTTTAACCAATGAGATTGAAGCAGGTGATCAGTTATTTGAATTATCTTCTGTGATGAGAAGTAAACTTAAATCATTTTCAGTGCTAAAAAAACTCTTTATGAAAGCCACTGTTTTCAAACAAATCATTCTGAACAAGTTGCCCAACAACAACAAACAGCATACATGTGACAACCATCCCCTAGAACAGTGAGACAACCATCTCCAAGTTAAGCTAGCAACCACATAGCTTTAGCTTGTTAGCTGAAAGATGACTCAAAAGAAAGCTACTAATTTTGACTTTATAAGGAGTGTTTTATTTTTTAAATGACTAATAACCTACAAGCTGTTATTACAAAAACAACACCAACATGAAAAATTACTCTGACCCATAAAAATTATAAAATGTCTCTTAACACTTAATACAGAAAACAAAACGTTCTTTTAAAGTGCTGCCTATTTTCCTGAGTTGCATGTGCCCTAGATTTAAAAAACTCGCCAACTGACACTCCATAAATACACCATAGGCACTGCTCTGACACATACACACACACACACACACACACACACACTCTCCATTTCTTACAGTACATCCATATTTTAATCCCTCGTCTCCATCACCATCACAACAGCCACAATGAATTATACATCTATTAGCTTTATTATTACACGAAATTTGTAGAACTTGAAAGAGAATGTGAGATGCCGTTTATTCCTGCTTGTTGCTGGCAGGACCTTGCAGGCAGGAGAGCCTGGCTTGTGTGTGTGTGTTTGTGTGTGCGTATATGAGTGTGTGTGGGGGGGGTTCATGTGTGTATGTGTGACGCAGAAAGAAACAAAAGCATCACGCTTCACTCTGGCACCCAATCAGTCAGCCTGCTCCACTCATTTCAGGCTGGAAGTGCTGCTCTGTGTGCAGAGCTCATTGCTGGATGGAGGCCTCAGCAGGACGGCTAAATTTACACACAAATATACAGCTTCCATCACCCAACTCCAAATTTATAAAAGTAAGATATAGCACCTTACAACAGAGGTGGAATTTTATTATAGTTACACTCCATCAGGTGAAGCTTACAACCGCACACACATAAATAAACACGGGCACAGCGGGGGAAAAAAAGGTACATTTGTAACTGAAATCTAGAAATTCGGACCAATACTTCATATTATGAGAATATTGTCAGAATATTGTCAGAGTATTGTCAGAGTATTGAAGTTGTTACTGGACGTTTTCCCTATTCTGGTATAAAGGTGATGGGTTTCCATGCCTCTATTATAAATATCTGTATGAGTCACCCCAGACCACCCATACGCTGTCCATGGTGCTGAATCCTCTCTGCTTGTTTCAAGGACCCAATTGTGTTGAAATGTAAGAGAAGTTTTCAGAATACATACAGTACTGTGCAAAAGTCTTAGGCACCTGAGAAAATTATACTTAAAAGTTGTTTGCTACTGGGCAGTAGTGTTA
>JBBPCZ010000019.1:5498917-5518424 GCA_037974445.1 Brycinus macrolepidotus | reverse complement strand
ATATATATATATATATATATATATATATATATATACATACATATATACATACATACATATATATATATATATTCTTCTTGGGTCACTTTTCACTCTGTTCTTGTTTCTGAATGGCTGTCTCTGAAATAGAATTCGCTCTATCTGCGTCGTTCTCGCTCTGTGATGTATTCAGGTGCGCTCATGTTTGTGCTGAGTCAGTGTTCATCTCTACTCACATCCACTACTTGCATCAGACAAAAAACACAGCACACTCCTCTTTGCGCTTGTGATCTCTATCTCCTCTCTCCTTCTGGTCTGGTGTCTCTCTCGCCGCTGCTATTACACTCAGCTCTGATTAGATTTCTTGTCTTGCTCGTGCAGAGGAGGAGAGTGAGAAAAAGAGAGAAAAAAACAGAGGAATGTGTGCTTTGTAACACCCCCCCCCCCCCCAACACCCCCCCCCTCCCCGCCCCAAAAAGGAAAAAAAAAATGTGAGAGATGAAATCCTTTCGGAAGCTCCTGGGGCACTGGAGGGTGTGGAACTGTATTCCTTTGGTTTCGCTCAGTTTGGTCTCATCTCAGCTGAACAGGATTTACCGATTATCAGCTATCAAACATAACCTATAAAAACAATGACAAGTATATTCAGTTCTGTCACATCGAAAATGGACAGTGGCCACTCAGATTAGATTAGAATTTAGTCTTAAAGTTAGAAGATAAGACAGATACAGATGCATTCTGAACATGCATACATTTTCAAAACCTAATTCACATTGCTACGGAAACTCTTCTAATTGATTAATGTAATAAAAAAAGTGTACAGTGACCTTATAGAATTAAAGACAAATATTTTGTGTGGGTGACATTATGGGGATGTTTTTGTTTGTCTCAGGGTCTTTTGATTGGTTAATTATATTATTAATTGGGGTAAAAGAGTTAAAAGAGCACTAAGGGAGCCATAGGATCAGAAAAAACATACAATAATTCCACCATAGCAGCGGCGTTTACTCTTTTAAGGTAAAAAAAAAAAAACAGTCTCTGTGTACACATGTATGCGTGTGCATTTGTTCTGACCTGGACGCTCTGTCCTGTGCAGTGCTGGCTCCCAATGTGTGTGTGTGTGTGTGTGTGTGGCCTTGTAGCCTAAAATGTATTCAAAGTGAAGTTGTCCTCTGAGATTAACTGTCCCGGAAGTATGTGTTTATGTGTTTATGTGTGCATGTGTGTGTATGTGTGTGTGTGTGTGTGTGTGTGTGTGTGTGTGTGGTCAGGTCAGAGTTCAGCGGTAACAAAGAGCAGAAACAGAGGAGCAGAAGAGATGATAAATCACAGCAGTGCTCCCTCGCTCTTTTTCCACCCAACGCCTTTCTCTCTGTGTACACACTGTTATTTAAACAACTACAGCTGACCTCACAGGGCACCAATGCAAAGCTGACCAGGAATAACTCTGTTCATATAAAAACAGAGATACAGAGACAGAGTGAGGGAGAGAGAGAGAGAGAGACGTGCTGTCAGAACAAGAAAAGGATCCAAAGTAGCTCACCTCTTCACCCCTGCCTCGCAATTACAAAAACCACTTAAATGCTAATAGTCTTGCTTGAAGATATAGAGGCAAAAAGTAGTGACAATACAAATTAAAGCTGAATACAGAGAGATGGCAGCTTTAGCACTGTTTTGGGTTTTTACTGTCCTGACAAAACAAGTAATTCATTGAAAATGTATTACAATATACTCTATGTCTATTCTGCAATATACACAACATAACCCAAGACACATTAATGCATAATATACACCAACATATTTCCCTGGCACACTCAACATGTCAGCATATGTGTGATATTTTGGCTCTGATATATACTGTATTTCATGTTGAACCACACATAGCAAATTCTACAGTATAAAACCAAATGGAAATGTATAACATAATTCAATTACACAACAGGTTATTTTTTGAAAACCTAGAAAAAAAACCCTTCCCTGATACTCCTGAAAGGACAAAATAGCATGAAAGAGCCTCCATAGTGCCATAGGAATGTGAAGGGAGAAGAGGGAGACAGGACAGAAGGATAAAAGAGAGGTAATAGAGGACAGGGGGGGCTGACCAGGAGCAGACTGGCACTTATTATGGACATAAAACCCTTCCAGAACGAACAGAGGAGAAGGTCAGGATGATACTGTGCATCTGGGCATAGATAGAGAGAGGGAGGGACTGAGAGGGGGGGAGAGAGAAAGAGAGAGAGAGAGAGAGAGAGAGAGAGAGAGAGAGAGAGAAAGAGAGGAGGAGGAGGAGGCGTCAATGTGGCCAAGCTTTAATCAGACATGTGGTTTTGTGGCCAAGGTGACCGCCACACCCAGATTCTGTTAGTGTTGCCCAATCCCAGTCCCAAGTGGAATCTGGTTGAAAATGAATTTGGTCATTTTTTATTATATCATGTTTTTTTCTAATAAAAAATAATAAATATTCAGTGAATAATTTATATTCAACTGCCTGAAAGTCAGGTTACAAGGTGACATGACTCTTTATGTGCAGTACCCTGGAAAACTTCAAATATGAAGCCTTGTTAGAAAGCTGTTGCAAGCTTGTCTAGTTCAAGCTTGCAATACTCTTAATCAGTAGCTGAAAGGGTTAAGTCTTAATCATCAATTATGCTAGGTTACAGGTATCTTCAGAGTGTTTTATTGTTTTTAATATCACTAAATCTAGTTACTTTCAAGATTCAATATGTGTGTTATTATCAGATATCAGATAAAACAATTAATGAGGCTCATAAAAGGGTAGATTTTACAATTAGATCTGAAAATCCCTTATAAATATACATGGTACACGACCATAAGTATTGAAAATGCAATGTTAAATAAGGCTAACAGATTAGCAATTAAAGATGATATTAGTTGAGGATAAATAGTTATAAAGTTATGCTCACTGAAAAATATATTGAGCTTTAATCAGGCCTGGAATTATGAATAAAACCCCAAATGTCTGAATTTGGACTAAAATGTGGTTCCAGCTGGACCATCATAAACTGGAGAGTGAAATAAACCCCCATATTCCTAGTGGAGGCACATGTGAAGTAACTTTATATCAACAATGACAGCTATTATTTAACTCCTTTGTTTGCCCCTTCACCACCCCCCTGCCAAAAACAAACAAACAAACAAAAACACAGCCCAGAATTTATTAAAGGAGGGAGATGGACTGTGAGAAACTGAGAATGCAGGATCTAACCCAGATAGATATCTGAGAAATGATACTAGGAAAATATTTCAAACTCCACTACCCTTCCCAAGCACTACAGCGGTACCTATGCTCTCAGGGCAAATGCTTTTAGCACTGCTGTTGTACTGTTTCTCTTCTGCTTCAAAATGCCGACCTCGCCTTTACCTCGGTCCAGATATAAAGCTCCTTTCTTCATAGGAGCATGACCCCCACAGGTTTTTGTCAGGCTGCAGGTTGTGCTACAGCAGTAGATGTGGTGTTCCAATGGGCTAGTGAACTTTATCTGAGGTGGGACCTCTTCTCTTCTCTCAAATTGAGTTGCAAAGTTGTCCATTTTTTACCTATAAACTCTTTTTTAGAATGTGACACTGAAGCATTTCTCAAACAGTGGGTACTATTCAGTAATAAACTCCAATCTTCAATGCTGCACAACCTGCTGGGAAATCCTCCTGGAGCCAGCGGTGATTGGCCCAGTGAGTTGGCCTAACATCAGAGCAGCCAATAACAGTGTGGGACTGCAGCAGCCGCGCTACACCTGCGATTGGAAGAGTGTAGTGTGGAAAAAAGTGGGCCATCTCCCCCTAGGCTACTGGAACACTTGCCAATAAAGATGAGAGAAGGAGAGGTCTCCCCCCACTGACTTTATTCAGGTCCACCCCCACCATAAAAAACTTCTGAGCAAGTAAGTTACTTATAGGAAGAGTTTTTGTGACTGACAAAAGCACAGTTGGAGCTGAATTTGTTTTACCAGAGGAGCTCATGTAACGTAACATGGAATATTTATGCAATTTTTACCAATTTTCCACAGATTGTCAGGACTGACAAGTCACAGCCCACATGATTATATCAAAGTTATGCAACAGATGTCATTTGCAGGCTATAAAACATGAGAGGGAGTGAAGATGCAGAATCAAGTGGCATAGGTGATTACAGTTACTGTATAATATTATATAAATATGTTTGTGTGTGTGTGTGTGTGTGTGTGTGTGTATATATATATATATATATATATATATTGTTGTTGTTTTTTTATATTATACTGTTATATTGCTGCTTCTACTTTTCTTCTTTTGTTCTGTCCACTTTGCTGCTGTAACAGTGCAAATTTCCCACCCATGGGACTAATAAAGGGTTATCTTATCTCTTATATAAATGTCCTTTTTTCATTAATATTTCTTAAAATTATACAGTTTTACTAAAACCATTGTGATGTTAGTACACATAACACAAGAAAGACACTTTTCAGTAAGATTGTGAGGCTCAAACTAACTGTATAATACTCCATTAGTGAGAGGTGGGCTGCAACAGAACTACTATTCCTGAGGGAGCTCCGGTTGCAGCCAAGCATTGCGGAAGATGTTTCACACCACAGTTTTTACTAAAGACTACACACGCCGTAGAGTCACACTGGATTAATATCACACCAAAATTATCACTGTCAGACTTTAAAAACTCCACACACTGCAGATTCATACTGGATTAGCATCATCTCAATCATTACTGTCAAAATCTAAAACCTACACACACTATTGATTCATACTGGATTAAAATCACTTCAGACTCATGCTGGATTAAAATCACTGTCACTATCAGGCTGTGGAAATTGCACACACTGCAGATTCACTCTGGATTAAAATCACTTAATTATAACAGTCAGACTACAAAAACTATATTTTTTGCAGATTCATACTGGATTACATTCATACCACAATTATTACTGCCAGGCTCAGAAAACAATTCACACTGTAGCTTCATACTGGATTAAAATCACTCCACAATTATTTCTGTCAGACTGTAAAAACTACACACACACTTGGATTCATACTGGATTAAAATCATAGATCAGCTGAATTACAGTATCATTACTTCCCCAGATAAATTTAATCGGGCTCAAATCGTGCTAAAGGTAGTAATAATTCTCACTCGTATTCAGATGGACCGAGTTGAGAATAAAAAAAGCCACTTTTCCTCTGGCCCTAAAAATCATATCATCCCTTCATTCGCCTGCATAAGCACTTTCCTTGCTCCTTTGAAGCTGAAACTGTGACATTTACTCTCAAAAAAAAAAAAAAAAAAAACCCCAAAAAAAAACTGAGTGTCATTTCATTCTGGGCCAAGCGGCTTGATAGTTTCTCACTAAATATGCTTCCAAGTTAATGAACATGAGAGGGAATCGGTGACATCACAGGGTCTTTAGCGGATTTAGCGCCGCCACGGCCGGTCAAAAGCAGAGGCTGATAGATCTGCGTATGTTCATTAGGGGCATAAATGCTGTCTTTAATCACACGCAGAGGAGCGCTGCCTAGATTACAGCGTCTGAGCGTGTCTCCGTAATGCATGATTTCCTACTTTCAGACAAACCACCGGTGAGGACAGAGCGAGGGCGAGCGCAGAGAGGGAGACGAGCTCAGGGAGACACAGACGCACATCGGTAATCGTTACAGGGATTACCGGTGATAAGAATATGTTGTAATATGATATGAATTATTTTTTACTTCTACCTCAATGAAACGAGCAGAGGAAAACTTTGCAGATTACAAACTTTCAATTCATACTGCATTTGTGTTTGTAAACAACAGCTATTTTATCACAAGTTGGATTTGATGCAGTTATTGATGTGTAATGGGAATTAAAAACCATCTATTTTTTTTTTCATTTCTTAATATCAAAGCAAGCCAAACTAAACATGATAACCTGAACCTGACAACACACACTGTAAATATAAGTATAATTCCCTATTTCATAACTGTGTAATGAGGAACATCTCAATAGCATAATGAACTGAATGTAAATGCAATTCATGATGTAATAACATCATACATTGAATACACATGCAATTCATAAGGCAGGGACCATGCATTTATTTATGAAAATATGTATTCACATCTAAATAGTTATTGAAAATAAATCCAGGTTATTATGTAATAACTACATAACTAGATATATAGTTACAAATACACAGCACAGTAAAACAACAGAACTAACTCTAGACTTATAAGTTTAATACTGAGCACTAGATGCTACAAGAAGAACTCAGATACCGACAAAATATTGCAAAATAGAGAATAAGCCATTAGAAGTAAACAAGCCCTGAGGGATGTGTATATATGTTTGTGTATATATGCATTTATTTCTGCTTTATGAATGCATTCATCCATTCGTCCTTCGCTTTGCAAAGCTAAACAAGTGTGTAGACGTGTCTGCACTTCTGCCTGATGTATAGATGTGTGTGCATTTCTGCCTGATGTATAGATGTGTGTGCATTTCTGCCTGATGTATTTGCTCCATTGTGGGTCTGCATGCATATGAACATGCATGTGTGTGCCTGTGTGTGTGTGTGTGTGTGTGTTTATGTGGAAGCACTTATACACATGCACATGCACTTGCCGCATGCTTGCAGCTCACTTGTAGACAAGCATGCACTAATTTAATCGATCCTGAGGCACTGATAGCAGAATCAAAGAACTGCAAATGAATGAGGCAGAAAGAGACAAGAGCGGGAAAGCAAATAAGGAAGAGTGGAGTACACTCGTCCTTTAGCCCATCTCTACCATCTCATCTCTATCCACCCAGAAATGCAGCCACGGATATTAAGCAGGTTAACCGAGTAAGCTTTAAAGCAGTACTCTCCTGCGACAACAATAACATGTATACAGTGGAGTATTAAATGGGATGTTGACCCAACATATAGGCAGCAGGAAGGAGCTGAAATGCCCTGCAGGCATGAAGACGACGGAGTGTTTGCCTTCCATCACTTTCAGTGAACGTCAACGTTGTTTCCACATAAATTAAGCCCAATTAAGTCCAACTCTATTTGTCAAAAAAGCTTTTCATCACCATAACTTGTGTGTATGCATTGTTATACGATGCATTTGAATTTAACTGAAACCTCAAAATAAAACAGGAGTTTATTGGCAAGTTAACTAGATTAAAAATTAACAGAGCAGGAGAGAGAGGTAAAAAGTAACAGAGACAGAGAGCAGTAAAGAGATGTAACAGGAAAAGAGGAAGCTTCGATGCTGTAATGCTGTAGGTTTGACTGTGAAAAGATTGCATGCTCTAATGTAAGGTCTGGGCTGGACTTCTTCTGACCTTAGGAAGACAGAAATAGAGAGAGAGAAAGAGAGAGGGTAAGAGAGAAAGAGAGAGAGAGAGAAAGAGAGAGAGAGACTTGTAACAAGCTAGGATTAAGAGTTAATGTGCATGTGTCTACTTTCTTTCATATTTTTCCATATAAGCATTTTCATACCATTTTGAAACCTTCAATATATAATAATTATATGTAACATATTTCATATATGTAATAAATTGTGTATAGCTTACACACATATATATTCTCACGGTCAGAACAGCACTGTATCTCCATTATTTATTTATTTATTTATTTATTGTTACATATTTTAAAATTTTCAACTGCTATTTACAATGTGTGTTTTTTTTTTTTATCGTGAATAGACAGAAGGAAATGCTCCAAAATGGCTTAGGAATGAAACTTGATACATTCGTCATTCATACATCTGTTACTTTTTTGAAGTTTTGTTACATACAGGATATTATTATTATTATTATTATTATTATTATTATTATTATTATTACTATTATTATTATTATTATTATTATTATTATTATTATTATTGCTGTTGTTGTTGTTCTTGTTATCATTATTATAAAAAGGTAAAGACTACACACAGGATTTATGCTTGACCACTGCGCATAAACAAAAGTGTGAGTTCTCTGTTACTCTGAATGTTCAAATTGTTTGTATTTTTGTTTTGAGAAAAATAACTTGAAGATCTATGGTGTTTATGGATAAAAGCATAATGAATGATCCCTCTGAGATCTCTCGCACCACGGCTGAATCAGAACCACGTGGCCTAATCTTATCTGATTTCTCAGAAAGCCTGCAGCCTCAGGTCAATGCGTAATGATCAGAGCACATGCTATTCTCACCAAGTTTAAAAAGAAAATCATCTCTCTGCCTCAGCAAAACACCAATATGGAGAGAAAAAAAAAACACCGCATGCGTCCGATAACTTCTGTGCTTCTCTTTCTGAAGAAGTCAGACGTTCAGCAGGTACCACCACAGAGGGGAAAAAAAACTCGTCTTTCCCTCCTCTGCTCTCCTCTCTGCGGCAAGAAGTGAGGAATTCAGCGAATTTTAAAGATGTGACCTGCGTGGTTCGGCTGTAAAATATTTCTAATAAGCCTCAGGGGATTACATCATCCCAGCTGAAAGAGCCTCTGGGCAGCATTAGAACCAGGTGCGGTGGGTTTACTTATGCCGAGATGAAGAGACGGTTTATAGATCAATACTGCGTGCTTTAAAAGCATGAAATGTAGAAAGGCAAACAGAGTGTGAAAAAGTAAGTGTTCGTGAAAAGCCGTATTTTTTTATTATATATATTTTTTTTTTATGTATGGCTCTAGTGAAGTTGCCTTATTAAAGTCTTGGAGAGTAAAGTGAAGCCGAGGATTGTGGGAAGTGTTGCGCCGAGTTACATCAGCCACTCTTTCGCTCGCCCTCCCCCCCTCTTTCTCACTCTCACTCTGTCTCTCTCTTTTGCTCTTTTTTTTCTTTCTCCCCCTTCTCTCCCCTCTTTCTAAGTGGGCTTGTGCAGGCATATTTGTGTTTTGGTGGCTGTCCCTGTGTCTAGCACATAATGACCACGCTGACGGACAAAAAAAGTCATGACAAAAGATGGACCCCCAGAACAAACCCGAAAGAGCAGGAAACAGTGTGTGTGCAGCTCAGTTCCCATCCACCACCCCCAAATCTCACCACTACTGCATCAATGACTGGGCTAAACTCAACTGAACTGGCCAGGCGAAAGTATTATAGCGCTGTCAGAAACATAGCCGACGCAACAGCACTTTTCCCAACATACATCTAGTCCGGCACTCGAGGAATCAAACTCTCAGTGGAGATGCATTCAGTGTCCATTCCAGCAGAACACCATGCTTGGTCTGTTTCTGCAAAACTCTTCTAGGACCTTTTTTTTTTTACCATAAAGAATAAAGAAGAACCCTTACCCACTGAATTTAAACACTCTTTCATTCAATCAAATGCATTATTACATAAACTTAATGATGCTACACATTTCATTTGCATCTAGTCCGTAGCGTAACTAGGATCTTGTGGGCCCAAGTGCAACGAATATACTAACAATGAATAAAAAATACATTTGAATTTGCATGATTACCTATTATTTTGAAGTGCCTACCATCAATGAAGGCATGCTACTCCACCCACTGACATTCAAAATTAACCTAAAGGTTCATGTGTAAATCATCCTATTGGGCTCTGTTTAATTAAGCTCCATGACTTTGTCTACACAGGGCACCTAAACATACAAATTTTAGGTGTTTTATTTAATTTTGAGGTGTTTAATTTCATTTTTGGGTGTTTTATTTAACCTGTGGTGTCCCCGGTCAACTGAATGGGTGAGACTACAATAAATTGAGTTCGGGCACATTCCCATTCATCAGACGGACACAGTTCTTCTCCCACACCTTCACATGCATGTTTCAGCACAAACACACACAAACACACCCACACACCTTTCCTGTCTAATATTGTGTGGGTGCTCCTCAACAGCTCTGACCTATAGATACATGGACTCCACAAAACATTTGAACGTGTGTTGTGGGACCTGGTACTAAGACTTTAGCTTATTTAAGTTGCCTCTATTGATCAGACTGTCCAGCACATCTCACTGTGGCTCAGTCAAGATCAGAGGAATATGGAGGCCAAATCAACATCTTGAACTCTTTGTCATGTTCCTCAAACCATTCCTGGTTTCCCCAGTTCACTGGTTGTCCCACATTGGACCACTTTCAGTAACCACTGCATACCAGGAACACATGTTTTTGTTGTTAGTAATCCTGCTATTGATGCTGTGTTCAGACATTAATTCTGCAATATGGTTAAGTTTCCATGTGTAACTATGGGAATAAACCCTTCCTCTACTAATAAAATCATACTGGTCCTTTTTGACCACTATTATTAAAATTTTAAATGATTTAAAAACAAATGTCTTTGTTAAATTTTGATACAAAATAGTCTGTGATAAATAGCATAAATAGCATCTCAGTATTTGTTATAGTCAAAATAATCCATCCATATATATAGGACATAAATAGCAAATGGAAGTTCAAAACTTGAAATGTTCACATGAATTTAAGTTGATTAAAAGATCGTTAGGTACATTAGATGATGCTATGGTTAAGATTTTAGAATTATAAATAATAGATATTTCAGGTAGCAGGTTGTTGAAAGTCTGTTTGAAAATAGTTACCATGGATGAGCTGCATTATGAATGAGAGGAAGATAAACAGACATCAGGCCGTGTGTGTAGAGCTGAAGAAAGTCAATTGGTGAGATGTGTTGTTGAGAAATGGGACCTCTTTCTGAATGATAATTGTACACTTATCCCAGTATCTATATGAGGGGTTCAATAGAGCTTGGTCACCAAGGCCCCCTTGTGCCAACAGCCCGAGGGCATCTGCCCCCTGCCCCCGCAGTAGTTAAGCTGCTGAATTCAGTAGAGTTAACATATTGTTGTTGTAATAGCAAAACTTGTATCTATGAACTTTCATAAGTCTGTTAAAGAATTACTGAGGTCTTAGGCAGCAAATAAAAAAATAAACATGATTCAAAAACATTACAATCAATACAAATTAACATATCTACATTAGATGTAATAAGGATTTCTTGTTGTTAAAAAGATATTAGAGGTTTGCCTTAATCTTATAACAAAGTTATTAATAAAACATTATTAAATATTGATTTCAATGTTGGTGTTTATTTTGAACAAATGCCTTGACACATGGCTTTATCTCATTTTTCTCTGACATAAAATTACATCTTAATTTATGATTGTATTCCAAGTCGTTCAGGATCATTTCTATTGATCCATTCAACATGAATTATTTACACAAAGTAAAGAGCAGATGACATTTGCAAAGAGTGTAATCAAACGTAACATTTTTTTTTAAATGTTACATGAAATTAACATTGATATATTTTCAGTTTGTAGGTTAAAAAAATCCATCCCGTTGGTTCAAATTGTTTGACCATTTCCATAGTTGATGGGAGACTTAAGACTTTATTTTGCAGCTCAATAATAAACTTAGTTTGATAGAGACCTCGTGAACTTCATCATCCTTTGCTACCAACTGCCTCGCGTGCATCTGTTATCTTATGTTTTAAAAGACAAGCTTAAAAGCGGTAATGGAATTAATATTGTTTGCTTAACAGACAACAGATACAAAGGGAATATTCACAAAACTATTAGCGTCCCTGGGTTATCAATCAGCACAGACATTAATATGCCCATAAATTACCTAGCAGGTGCTACGCCTACCATTAGGCATCCTGTCTCAATCTATGCAACAGTAGATACACATGGTGACAAATAATCTCCGTGTTGTCTTTTTCCTCAAGCGCGATGCTCCCTTCCCGAGCCCTCTGAAGCATGCCAGGTGCATTATGGTTACTGATGAGTCTCAAACAAAATCCAGGGGAATGAATCAGGAAGAGATGGGGGGAAATATTTCAGCGTGACACCACTGTGTGAGTTTATGGAGCGTGACTGACGTGCCGTCATGGCTTCTGATTCGCACTGTTATGTCTTTCTGTCTTTTTTTTTTTTTTTTTTGCTTCCGATGGCTGAGAGAAATGAGGAGGTATATTAAGGTTGCACATTATCTGCTCTATGAGGGATAGAAAAATGCAGGATGTCTTTAAAGTGTTGCACAGAAATGGCTCACTTGCCTCATTTCAGAGGCTCGCACTGGTCCCTGCCAAGGACTGATCTGGGACAAGCCATGTCACCCCAAGTGCAGAGAGCTTATGCAGCTAAACTGGTCTCAGGCCAGCGCCAGCATCCGCTACACAACACGGGCACTCGTACGGAGCTGTCACTTTCCCGGGGAGTTAACAATCCTTGTCTATTTAGCAAGAATGCCACAAAAACACAGTTCGGTTCCCTGACCATAGAGAGAGGTCATCCATGCTCAGGGAAGATAATGGGGAAATAATAATACGGCAATGAAATTACCCATCTTTGTCTGCGGTATCTCTTCTCATTAGCGCTTCTCGTGCTAATGTTTGCCGTTTTACGCTAGTGGCTCTATCACGCTCACTCTAATTAGCCATGGAGTCTAAAAATAAACAGGACACTAAAAGTGGTGGCACAAAAGCATGTGCAAATCTGCTGATGCACAGGGGTAATGAAGGAGATTAAGGCAGATCGCTAATGACTAACGCAGTCGAGTTTGGATATGACAATGTAGTACTACACTGGCCAAAATTAACCCAAGCCAGTAAATCTATTTTATGGTTCGGTGTGTGTGCAGACATGTCATTAGTAGGTGTGCTGGCTTTCAGTACAGAAAGAGAGAGAGAGAGAGAGAGAGAGAGAGAGAAAGAGAGAGAGAGAGAGAGAGAGAGAAGGTGATGGATGGATATACAGTTAGTGTGATGAAAAGTCATCAGAGTGAGGCATGAAGCTCCTAGAAAGGGAACGCAATCAAACAGGAGCTACACTACATCAGCAAACAGTGACAGGTAACAAAGGTTACACAGACAAGAAGTCTTAAAAGAACCTCCTGCTGGGACGACAGCATTGAAGGACAGTTGTTTCTTTTTGCCCTCTCTTAAAGGGTCCATATCTACCTATCTATCTGTCTGTCTGTCTGTTTGTTTGTTTGTTTGTTTGTTTAAAAGAAAATAGTTTGAAGAACTATGAAACTATTCTATTAACATTTCAAAAATCACCCCCCAGTCCTTACGGTTCACATATGAGGACTAAGCTACAAAACAGTTCATTTTGAATCATGGTTCTGAACTTATGAACACATTTACGTATCGCCCATTCAGCCTACAGACGTTGAGGCCCACCCATTCACACTAAAGTTACTGCAGCCAGTCCTCTGGAGGATCTGGAGGAAAATTATTAAAAGATGTGGGAAGCAGAGGAGGATTCCACTGGATGAAAACTTTTTGAAATGAGGTACAATACAGGGGAGCCAGTCAGAACAGAGGTCATCTACACAGCCCATAATCAGTCATTTAGGCTTTGCAGCAAAGCCTTTAATTCTAAAGGATCAGAAGAGGTTGGAAAATGGTCACGAGAAAAATAATGACAACTTTTCTTTGGTACATAAAACTACACAAAACTAAAGAAACTACAGTATACATAAAACACAAGAAAGGCATTTTAAGCATTTACTATTGGAGACTATCCTATGCATTCTTTAAGAATACTACATCCTTTACACATTGCAGTTTCTGCTTGGGACATACGATGAGCCACCGTCGACACTAGCGCACTGCTCTCATGAGAGTTGAATTACTTCTGATCTGACACTAAGTAAAAATTACAGCCGACTACAGCTGTTACTTGAAGAGTGTTGCTGAAGCACAGAAAAACAATGTAAATAAGAAAGATGCAGTCACAGTTCTCATCTTAGTATCTTAGAATCGGTTACACATCAGAGTGCCTCTTAATGTGAGACATGAGTGAATAATAAAGAATGCAGCATGAAATAAAGCTTCTGAAGCAACTTTAGAAAACCTACAACAGGAAAAGTTCTCAAAAAGTGTCAGAGAGAGGGAGAGGGAGAGGGAGAGAGAGAGAGAGAGAGAGAGAGGGAGAGAGAGAGACAGGTATAAGAAGGGAAAAAGTAGATGATCGATGTATTACTCCTTATCTCAGAGGAAAGGCTGTCCCTTTATCAAAGAATTTCTTCAAGATCAAATTATCTGCCAACATCTTCAGCCACCCATTCTCTCTCTCACCCATTGACCGTAGGGCCAAAGGTTTTGTTGGACACAAAACAACCTGTGGACCAATGATACCACACAGCTTATAATTTAGAATGGAAACACACACACACACACAAACACACTACAGTGAAATGTGATATTTCAAGAAAATACAAGCAGAAAATGGGTTCTTCAAGGGTTCTTCAGTAAAGATAATGGAAATGTATTGAACCATGACAACTCAAAGAACCACTGACTGCATAAATTGTCTTTCCAGTGTACAAAGTTCTTCTTGTGTTCCACTCTAATTATGCTAGTTTCCTCTACGAGACAATGAATACCAGTTTTTACTGTTATCATTATTATTACCACTATTATGTGTAATCTCTATGAAGCTGAACTTCTTGTATTTAATTCCTGAAAAAGCCTTTTAAAAACGATTCTATAAAACATCAAAATGGGTTCTACTGCTCTTACAAGTTATAAGACCTTTTTCAGGATTATACAGAAAGCGTTTTTGCAAAGCGTGTAGAATCTTAGAAGATCTTTGCTTTTTTCTTTTGTATTCCCAGAACCCAATAAAATGATTCCCCTCCGTCTGGCAGCTCTCTGTTCTCACTGTACTCTGAGAGCAGAAGGCCGTGGAGAGGGAGGGGATGGGGAAAAGGCAGGAGAAGTGGAGCGGCAGTCTGTAGGACGAGGAGAAAGGAAAGGGAGGGATGTTGCTTTTCTTAGCGTCTTGAGTGTGCGTGGGCGTTTTGGCTTGAGCCGGCCCTGTGGATCTGTGTGCCCAGATTACAGATCAATATCCTGAACCCTGCTGCATGACCGGACCAAACTGGCCCTGACAGCTCCTCCTGTCAACATGCAGAGCTCTAAAACTGCTTCCCCTCCATAAACTGCTCTATTATATGTCTAGGCCAGTTAATACTCACCATGCAGTCTGAACCACCAGGTGCGCAGACAGAAGACACATTCTTTTTACAGTATTTTAGAACAGCAAGAACTTATTACAAATAATATATTGCCATTATCTACAGTATTTACGAAGTTATCATGTCATCAGCCTTGAGAGTTGATCAAATTCAAGTCATTCGGGATATTAATTTTATTCATTTAAAAGTACGTCACAACAGCAGAGAGCTTACTTTAGGTGGATAACATCTTTAGAACGAGAGGATTTGGTACTAATCCTGAGATTTATTGGAGATATTTAAACAAGACAGAGGAAAAACAGCAACCCCTCAGGGATCTTGTGATTAAATAATCAAATACTCAGACATTGTGTGGATGTAAATATTTGCCGTTTGACAAAGTAAATGCTGCCAGTCTTGTATGCTAGCAAGCCTCTATGCTACTTATACAGGACCTCATCTTCGCAGGTTGATAACTTCACCATTAACAGATTAATGTGTGGATTGGTTTTGTCAGCAAACCACACATTATAATCATAAACATTCACCATCCACACATCCCAACTCTGCTTAAGAAACCTTCACTTTATGAGTATTCTTTAATTATCTACTACAATAATGATCATTTCTGTAGCACCTCTATGAAAAATGCCATCCTACGTCAGCCCAAACTAAAAGTGCAGTGTGTTCACGTCCACCTCACTGTGATTAATGTTACTTATAGCCGCTCCACTTAGTTTTGAAAGCTGGAAATTGACAAAAACAAAAACAAAAACAGAAACCACTACGTACTGGGGCACATTTGACATTACAACCTCAGACATGACTAAATTTATCATTATTGCCCATGCTTTAGCTCAGTCCATTTTTTTTTCCTCAAGACCGTCAGACTAAATCAGAATCAGAACTCACACAAACACACTCCTGTACTGAACTGCTTCGTTCTCCTAAACACAAGCACACATGTACACTAAAACTGTTCCACCATAAACAAAATCAAACCTGAACTGCTTTTCCCCATAAACAAAAAGTAAATGTGTTATATTACTCTTTATTATATTCTGTACATTTTTATACATCTTGTAGATGCTATTTTAAGGCTATTTATGCACAATTTTGCATAATAACACATTATGGTGATTTCTACCTCATAATTCTTTGCACATTTACTCACTCTGCTGCCAGAATACAGTATCTGACAGTACTGCATTCATTCACACTAGAACTGTGACCGCTTTGGCAACTGCACTGTATGTTATCCTGTCCTGTAATATTGTATTATTTACTCTTGGATTTTCTTTCTTTTACTTTCTTTGTACTATCTTCCCTTGTACTTTCTTTCTTTTTACACTCCGTGTAGTGCTATTCTGTCTGCACTTGTGTTGCTTTGTGTTGCACCATGGTCCTAGAGGAACGTTGTTTCGTCTGAGTGTATACTGTGCAGATGGTTGAAATGATAATAAACACCTTGACTTGACTTGACTTGTATTTACTGCTATTTAGAATATGCTGCTTCCACTAGTGACTGTGTTATGCAGATGTATAGCCAACCTTTATGTTCACAGACCTTTGTATGTGCTTCAATCTGATGGAAATAAGATGCATAACTTAATAATGAACATCATTTAATAATTGTCCTGCACCCGATCCATGCACCACTATACATGTCCCCACATATTTGACCCTCAAGGAGAATCAGCCTGAACTTTGTGCTTTGCCAGTTGTCACTCTTTTGTACGACTGCTGTCAATACAGGCTTATCAAGGTGACTTGTGGTACAGATTGTGGTTTGGTAGCATGACTCCAGTTGGATTCCAATTCCTACACAGATCGCTATGTTGAATGGACTGCCAGTCTCCTCTGTAAGCCAGAGATAGCTTTGATAATTGGACTTTGCTAGTGGACCAGGCTGGACAGATGAGACTCGGTTAGTCGATGGATCAATAGTGCAATCACTTGCCCCAGGTACGCCAAAGCTGGCGGGTCCGAAGGCCAGAGTGAAAGGCCATTAGGTCCAGTCGTTTCAGACCCTGCAAGTGCCCTGAAATCTGCTCCGTGTCTGCTTCCCCTGAAAATCTACTTTTTTTTTCTGTAGTCTCATCCTTCTGCCTCATTTACCCTTCTTTTTCTCCTTCTCTCTTTTTTTGGCTATCATTGTCAGGGAGGCTCAGGTGAAAGTCATCTAAAATTCACGAAGAGGAAATTTAGAAGGGCTGGAATTCATCTAAAATTCTGGAAGAGGAGGAAGACTCTTTAACCCTGTCGGACCTAATATATCATCGCCAATGGATTCAGAGAGTTTGGCAAAGTTCCCTTTGAGTCATTAAAATCTGTCTCTGGAGTAACTAGGCTGCATACACTTTCACATCAGGCACAGTGAAGTTGACTAGTATGTTTTAGCTATTGACAAAACTTGATAAGAAATTGTTGCATAAGACTTAAAAAAAAATGCAAGTCCTTAAAAGTCAAACTCAAAAATTCAAAAATCAAACTCAAAAATTCAAAACTTTAGTGTTTAGTTTTTTCTTGTTAATTATCAGCCATCTTTACCTACATCACAGTTACAGCAAAGATCCCTGACAGAATTTTATCTCTGACTTTACAGAAACTTTGTATGACACACATTTTTATAATTCACTTTTTTTAAACAATCAATTTTTGGCTTTGTTACATCACGTTCTGCATAAATACATTTCAAAATAAAAGTGATAACACATTTGAGACGTTTTTGAGATATTTAGACTTAAAGGCACTACTATGTTTTTTGTTTTGTTTTGTTTGTTTTTTAATTAAAGGGTTAAGGCTGTGAACAAAAAGTTTAAGAAATTTTCCAGGCTCCACATGCTGTCGGTCCCTATATGTGTTACACTATAGGGTTTCTTTCTGTAATGCTCACAAACCTGTTGCATGTTTCATTGCTATTGCTCTGTCTAGAGTCTGGGGTGTGACTAGGTCCGGGCTATTGAGCTGTAGCCTAAACATGTTTTGATTTTTTCTAGGATTAAGTAATATATGCATGTTCAATACACCTTAAATGTGTACATAAATGACGTATGAGATGTTGCTGTACACCACCCCTCCCCCCCAACCAAAATACATTCCTGTAGCTATTGGGCTTAGTCTCTGAAGTTGGTAGGCTTTGTTATCACTTTAACAAATGGTTTACTGCGAAATTAAAACTACATTAATGTCTAGAACTATGCTTCTGGTGGAGCATGCTTACTTTGGGCCTACTTAACATAGAATATAGTGCTGATAAAATGCTGAAATGCTGGTGTGTTCTGTAGTGGTGCTTTTGCTTTATATTATGAATAGAGAGGCTACCTGTTGCCTGTTGCTAGAAATGCTACGACAGCAGATCGTTACGTCCTGGTCAGCGGCCACAAGAGGCCGCCCTAGGAACTTTTATGTTTGCACATGGGTGTGTTCACCGTCCGGCCCATCAGTAAGGGTTCACAGCCGGCCGGGGGTTACGTAATGAGTACTGGTTTGTTTTGATTGGTTCTTGTCTGTGTTTGTGTTTGTATTTAGTGGCCCGTCTGTCTGGTTCGGTTGTCGGTCCACCCTCACACTCCCCTTGGTTTGTACCTGCTGTGCATGTGTGGTCTTTGTTTGAGTTTTGGCCCTCGTGCCTTTTTGTGTTTGAATAAAAGTAAAGTATGGAAATCTGCAAATGCGCCGCCTTCTCTTGCTGGTACCCCGGCGTGACACAGATATAAGACTGTGCCATTTCCCTTCGTTTTCCATTTGTGAGAAAGACGTGTTTTGCTGTCAGTGTACTACGGAAACAATTATGCAACATCGTTACACAATTATTTAACGCCAAGCCATTTGTTGAGCCATTTGTCATCCCCTGAAAACCAAAAGAAAAGACTTTCAACGTCTTCATATTGCAAAGATGTCACTCTGTAGTGAGGAGACAAGCATTTTGTCCTGTTCTCCTGAGGATAGGAGTTGATCTTTGGGGTAATGTGGAATGTGAACTCTGGGAGAAACGGATCCTTTCATGACTTTATCTTTTGCGTCAACATGGCAACTCTGAAATGAGCTGGAAGCCCAAGTGTGCGCAATAGTATCCCGTCTATATCCCGTGCTGCACCGCTGACTGTGCTGCCTTGTTTTACATTGTAATGACTGGCTCAGTGGAGAGGAATATCCAGCCTAGACAGGCATTTGACAAAAAAGACAGAAAACAGAGACACACAGATTGCTTTTCATTGTATTGTCATCGGCGTTAAGAGAAGGGAAAGTTCTTCTAATATTTTCACACTATTTTTAGCTTTTAAACTTTTTTTTTTTTTTTTTTTACTTTTTGTCCTTTCATTATTAAATATTCTCTCAGTAAAAAGAGCAGCAGGGGTTACAGGCCTAGTACATCCTTGGGCTTATTATTCATATTTAACTACTAAGACAACAATGCTAACTGGCATAATTATTAGGCATATATATGTATTAGGCATATATATGCATATCATCACTGAGAAACTTTTATATCTCCATAATGGTAAAATTACCACGAAAATGAAACTTTTGTAAGTGATAGTGATCATTGTGTCATACGTGAACACACCACAGCACACAGTGTGAACAGCACGAAATTCTTCCTCTGCATTTAACCCATTCACCAAG
>JBBPCZ010000019.1:5386228-5398644 GCA_037974445.1 Brycinus macrolepidotus | reverse complement strand
TTTCCCATATTGCTTGAAAATGGCGGTCTGCTTAATAATGTGGAACGTCCTTCTTCAGTAGTTTTTCCTTTAATTGGGCTCACCTGGCAAACTAATTATCACAGGTGTCTGAGATTGATTTCAGTGATCCAAAGAGCCCTGAGACACAATACCATTCATGAGTTTAATTGAGAAACAAAATATTTAATCTTTATGACACTTAAATACAAATTGCATAATAATTTGGAACGTGGTGTATATTAAATTCAGCAAATAAATTGTGCATTAGAATTTGCAGACGTGTGTTCTCCTTTAACAGTTTGTACTACAAATTACAATAAAACAAAACACGACCAGGGGCACCCATGTGCATTTGACCATTCTTAGTTGCAAGCTGACATTCAATCATTCATTCATCAATCATTATTTCTGTAAAGTTTGTCCAAAGGCTGCGATAAACGAACACATTTGTGAACGAAGCATGGATATGTCACTTGCTCAAACACTGTGAGGCGTGAATTATGAATTACAGCTCATAGCTTTTAGTGTTGCTCACGGTTTATTAATAAATGACAATATATGAAGAACAAGCAAAATATCTCACCACAACCATCATAACAGCCAACCATCACACCATGATCGGTCATAAAATGGGAAGGAATGTGATGCAGTTAAGGTTAGGATTAGCATGGTGGCTTTCAGCTCACACCCAGTGTGACACATCCATGAGCACCACAGCTACAGAACACGATGGAGGACAGGTGAGCAGGGGCGTGACGTCATCTGGCGATCCTACCTGAGTATCCGAAGGAAATGCTGGAGATTGGGCTGAGATAGATGCCCTTTCCATAGGCTGCCCCATGCAGCTTGGGTTAAAGAGAGCAAGAGTCACTGGGATAGCCACACATGCTGTCAGACCAACACATGCGCGCACACACACACACACACACAGGCTATACACATGCCTCAAAGAAAGAAATCAGAAAAAGCCAGAGAGAAACAAAGAAAGGAGTATCAAACGACATCCAGGCGTCCAGAGCATAAAACCCCTTTAAGATACCGTCGATATTTCCAAGTATTTCCATCATCACTCTTCTTTTAGTGAAGTCACAAATCCACAGCAAAGTGACTTAATTCGCAATTAACTGAAATTCACCTACAAGAACGGTGAAGTAGGAGAAACAAGGTGCAATGAAGTAGAGTAGAAAGATAAAGCCAGGACACAAAGTGTGATAAAGTGGACAGAAAAGAAAAGTTGATGGTGATGATGACGATGATGAGAGAGACAATGAAGATAATGAGAAATAGGATTCAATGAATGTGAGGTTAAGTGTAAAGGCTGGCAGACGGTTAAGTGAAAAATGTGAATGAAATATGATTGTCACTGTCCATTATCTCCAAGCTAAATGAGGACTCAAGGTGACACAGACAACTGCAAAGTGAGGAAGATGAAATACAGAATGTGGACCAAAGAGGTGTAAGTGGAACAGAGAAGATGTATTAAGTCCTAGGATGCTGTATCATACTCGATATTGCTTCAGAGGACTACTGCGCAAGGAACAAAAAAAAAAAACAACAACAAACCTGATTTTGTTTGTAAGTGGAACAATACATACAGCACATTTGTACCCTGCAAAAGTCTTAGACACCTGAGAAAATGATATTCAAAACCTGTTTAGGTGAGCAGTATTTGGTTTAAAAGCTAATATTAGAATATATACAAATAATATTAATACAGTAAAAAGTGATTTTATATGTCTTTATATTTGCTTAAATGTTCCCAGACCTCTCTTCATGGAAGCCCAGTATTGTAGGTCTCATCAAATACCTCAAATACCTGGTCCAGCTCAATCGATACTTCAGTAGATTAAATCAGGAGCTACTGATGGAGTAGCTGGTGAAATCTGGAACAGAACCTGTGTTCTTCTAACCAGCTCACAAAACTTCCAAGTACTTTTTCCAAACAAAATAAATTTATATTCTTTAATGTTTTCGTGTTTGTTTGCATTTATTCTAATGCTAACTTGTGTATTTGTTGGCAGAGAGTATCCTACTGATCAGATAAATAACTTTAAACACTTTGCAAAGGACCCTAAGACTTTTGCACAGTACTGTAAGTGGTGGTCCACTTCTTACCACATCCACATCGACTCCAGAGAGTGTAGTTAGTCCAAGCTGTAGTGCTGGATATCTTGAGATCTACCTAAACACTCAAAGTGATTCCCTTAAACCCTGTGTGGAACCTAATGGTAACCCTTGACCCCAGCTGACCCCACATCCTCTGGAAGGTGTGTGGTACCAGCTGCTGTCAGACCAGTATAAGGCATTGTTACCAGAAAGTTTCACCACATTTTGCCTCAACAGTGCAAGGGGACCTGGCATTCGTTACTGTCAAAATGGATCAGTTGGACAGTCAACCTGCTCCCAGGGTGGGGCAAGCGCTGTCCAATGGGGAAATGCGTCTTAGATCAGCTGACTGATGTAATTTACATACCTGCAGTTTGGTATAAGAGGCATTGACTAGTCCATTTCTCAGAACAGAGTGCCAGTTCTCTATATGGGAACCACTAGAGTGGTGCAGAGAGAGAGAGAGAGAGAGCGAGAGAGCAAGAGAGAATAAGAGAGAGAGAGAGAGAGCAAAAGATAGAGAGCAAGAAAGAGAGAGAGGAATATGTATATGAATAAAGGGTCTGATTTTATAAATGCCGCCCAGTCTTACATATAAAAAAAAAAAAAAAAAAAGCAAAGAAACCATATGAAAAAGGTTCTATTCTGCTTCAAAAAAGAACAGGCTATTTATATGAGTCTTTGTTGGCTGTTTTCAGAAGTTTTGAGGGAGTCATCATTACTTATCAGGACATGTTTTAAAATAGAAAAGTGGGGTCATAATGAGGTGGCAGCATATTTCAGTCTAAAAGCACTGAAGTTGCACAATAAAAAGTTAAGACTACAGTGCCTCCGAGAGCCTAAGCATAGTAAATGTAGCACCTATTTGTAGGTAAAAATGAGGAAATATGCAATAGTATGCAAAACATTTGGGCACACCTGGTCAAATTACACGTTTTATGGATTGTCCAAGTGAAAATAAGTACACATCCCATACAGAGAACGTCCATTTTAATCTACTTAAACTACTTGCTGAATTTAACATATTGTAAATAATGCTATGTGACCTGCGGAAAAATGATGGTACCTTTTATATTTTGGTTTTTCCGATTCATAAAATTGTGCACTGATGTTTTCAGAAAAATGTTATGTTTATATTTATATTATTTATGCAATGATGTGTACATGCTTTCACTTTCACAAATCAACCAAAACTGTAATTTGGCCAGGGGTGCTGAAACTTTTGATTATGTCTGCAAGACTTCAGGGCTAGCCCATGTGCTAGCGCTAAATTCAGATAGTACAAGTATGATTACTTTACTGTTTACAGGAGGAGAAGCATCAGAGGATGGTTCACCTTGTTTTTATAAACCTAATGACTTTTAATTCCACAGCAACAGGCTGGAGCACATCTAGTAAAACATATTTTGGAAGCTGCAGTGGTTTTATATCTCTGAGGTGTTAAATCTTGACTACAGAAGTGTGGAATGTGATTTTGGTGTACTGCAGCAAGAGTGGCTCACTGGAATGCGAAGGTGCTGCCGTAGAGCTTCTTGGCTGTGCGAAATCGAGCTTCTTTAGCAGGCGGGCTGCTCAGGAGCAGGAACTGATGGGAGGTGTGCATAAACTTCAGCTGCTGCTCAGACACAATATTACCCAGGCGGAAAGACAGACAGACAGAGGAAGAAAAAAATCAGAAAAGAAATAAATAATGAAGATGTGAACAAAAATACTAAAATATCATTTGTGCCATGATAACAGAAACTGGATGCCTTACCCTACTCAGAGGCAGTTTAACAATATGAGACCTATTGCTGGATATTATCCTGCAGACAGAGGTAGAGCACAAGAAAGAAATCAAGACGATGTCTCAGGTGTGTGTAAGACCACGGCATGTAGAACTACGGAAAATGACTCCGCTGCTAGAACACAGTATTCTGTCATAATATTGTATTCATTCAAACATCGACTGCACTAAAAGTTTTCTTATTCTTATGTTTTTCTTGCAATCTCTCTCTTGCTCTCTTTGCTCTCTGTGTATTTTGTACTGCCTGCACTTCTGTGTAGTCTGTGTTGCTGTTTTTGTTCTTGTGTTGCACCATGGTCCTGGAGGAACACTGTTTGTTTCATTTCACTGTGTACTGTGTATATGGCTCAAATGACAATAAACCACCCTGACTTGACTTCACCTGTGTTTTGTCACTTACCACTGCAGCAGAGGATGAGCTAGAGGGTCTAGTTTATCCATCTGCTTCTTTATCTCCAGATATGATCCCTATAATGCAGCAATGTAGATACATGAATCACAGACACACCCACCACACCCTTATACCAATTACAAACTCACTTACAGTGGAGTTACACCGAAAACTCATTTAAAGAAATGTTGCACCAAAGACATACTCATTCATAACAGTTTCACTAAACACAGGCACACTCATAGAACAGTTAAACCCAAGACAAACTCACTCACAGTAGAGTTACGACAAAAGCAGACTTTCTTTTTCTACAGTTATACAAAAGTCTAACTAATAGCGTAGTTACAGCAATGACAGACTCACTTATAGCACTCCTATCTCTCCATGTTTTATCAAAAATGAGCTTAACATGCATACTAACTGCACCTGCTGCCAGATAAAACTGACAGCAGAGGTCCTGTTTTGGAATGTGAAGGCTGTTGTAGGTGGCAGTTATACCTGGGTCATCTCTCGTATGGACATCACACTGTCCAGCGCCTTCTGCAGCCTCTCATAATTCTTCTTCTGTGGCCACCCAGCCATACAGCAACACACAGCATCCAACCGGTAAGTATTTAAAAGGAAACAGGAGACGACAGAGTGATTAATGACTAAGTGAACACATGACTAAGTCTCCTCATCTACATAAAGCACTATTTTTACAGTAATGTGTATTTAAATTTGCCAAATTGAATGGTTAGCTGGTTTTGAGTTTGCATAGACCATTAGTTAAGATTGTCGTTAAATGAACCAATTATTCCCACAAATTACCCCTAAACAATTCAGTTCCTCACACTCACATCTATTTATCTTCCATATAAGATTCTTAGCAGTTAATGAATAATTCATAGTAATTGCTGAATAAGTCTTAAGATCAATAAATGAATAATAAGTATGAAGAGTTAATGAACTTGAGAGAAAACCTGAAGTCAGAAAAAGAAGGTAACACCAGTAATTATACACTAACAGTCAAAAGTTTTTTGCACACTACAGGTTTTTACCACTTATCCATTTATTTCATAGGCTTCAGATTTTTGTTCTTGTTAAGCACTGCAAAGTTTCTAAGTGAACAACTATAACAAAAATATGTCAAATAAAACGTTCTCTTCATAAGATGAAAAGAATCTGTAACAGCGCATGTCTGACGTCCTATTAACTGGTTGTGTGGTGATGCAGAGTCAAATTCTAGACTGTCCTTTAACTTTAAATGCACTTGTTGACTGTTTCATCCCACTGGCTATCACTTAATAAAAGCTCGTTAAATATCTAGCAGCTGTCTAATGTGATTCACATTATATTAGTTGGCTTTTGTAGGTCAGAACTATCGAACAAAATATGACATCTTCTGGCTAATAAAGGTGCTTAAATGGTGAAAATACTGTACATTTATTTGTCAGCAAAGAACAATGAGTGCATTTTTAGTAAATATTAAGTGAGTAACATGCAAATGTAGTAATTCCCAGTAGTGTAGTGTATTTATACTCAAATATACAGAAAAAGCAGGCTAGTTGTAAAACATAAAATATGCTCAATCACCTTGGGATTAAAGGCGAGAGTTTTGGGGTCATTGGGGTCAACAACAGAGGGATAGGGCTCAAAGATGATGCTTTTACGAGGAGACTCCAGGGCAGCTCGGCACATAGCCACCAGTAGATCCACCACCTTCATCACAACATTAAAAACAAAACACAGCACAAAAGAGAGGACGCAAATCATTGTAACAACAATAATTAACTGTAACTGCAAAAAGCCTTTAAAATCATAATCATTTTCCATACTGCAACAACACATACTTTCAAACATACTCTAAGTTGGTGCAAAATGCAACGTGTTTAGCATTCTCTCTGGTAGCTCAGTTTGCATCATTCATCCATTACCTGAACCGCTTATAATTAGCAAGAACGTGGGAGGTGCTGGAGCTTATCCCAATGGTCATAGGACGAAAGGAAGAGAAACACCATGTACAGATCACCAACTAATCCACACCTAGGGACAATTTAGCATCTCCAGTCCACCTGATTTGCAGGTCTTTGGACTGTGGGAGGAAACCGGAGCACCCGGAAGAAGCCCACGTGGAGGATAACATGCAAACTCCACTCAAGCAAGACCTTTGGCCACCCAGATAGGAATCAAATTCAGGACCTTCTTGCTGTGAGGAGACAGCACAACCCACTATGCCCCACAGTGCCGCCCCAAAGTATTTACCAACAATTAAATTTCAATTTTGGGGAATCAAGCATGTTTGAAATGATCTGTCCATCCTACAATGATGGTCAGACCACTAACTTGCATTAGTTCTCAACGATCCTTTCCATATAATTCAGCTAGATTGAGACCTTTATGAACATACAAAAACTGTGTGTGTGTCTGTGGGTGGGTGGGTGTGTACCTCAGCTCCAGTAGCAACTTCCTCTGCAGCTCCTGACATCACTCCCAGTGTGTAGAAAGAGAACACACACAACTCTCTGGTGCAAACCGCAGGCTGGAACAAAAGTTTCACATGCCCCCATTATAAGAGGAAAGAGTTATCCACAGTCCTACATTCACAATGTCTCTACCGTGTTTCTGTGTTAAACTGCAATTTTATTCTCTACTGAGAAGAAAACTGTTTAAATGACCGGTCACTGCATGCTATGCATTCTTATTATGTGCTATGTAATACTGTTATGCACACGCAGCTCCTTTACCAAATGTCTAAACGCACTATCAGAATCAGCCGAGAGAACTGGACAGTTTATTTTGATATTGCATTTTATGTCGACATTGTTATTTTATGTCGTAAATAATATGTCACTCACACTTTATTTTAATGCCGCTGTACTGTTACACCTATTCCAAAATGCTGTAGTATAATCATGTTTGACTTATTAGGCACAATAGCCAGTTTCTTTAATGGCCAGTTGACACTTCCTTTTGAAGTAGCTCTTTATTTTATTCATTTTATGTAAATAGATCAATTAAGAATGTGAAATGCCAGTTTGGCCCATTTAAGAGAAAATAATGTCATTTATATTGTGAATTGGCTTGATAAAAAGTACTAGAAATGTGCTTCTGTGTGTTTTATGTGTTCATTTAGTATTGGACCAGTGATAGGATAATAATCTGTCTGGCTATAAATAAATCTTTTTCTTCCACCATCTCAACATGCCAGCTGCATTTCATGACAAATGACAAAATATAAATAGTTTGAATTGATTAAAATAAAATCTCAGTACATTAATATTCCATTTTTTTTTTTGCCGGTTTTTGCAAGATTTTTTTTGCTGGTACGACAGAAGCAATATACTGAACGTGCACCGGGAGCTCCACAGTGTCTCAATTTCAATGTGCTTTGTCTTAAATACCTTGAGCATGGATCCGTTCTGAAAGACGTGCTGTTCGTCACACACCACACAGTATTCATTCAGCGTGGGGATGCGCTGTTCTGAATATTTCATTATCTGGGAGAAGATAACAAGGGACTGGATGAGGAGAACAGTGCTGTACTGCTCACTAATGCACAACTGGAGGACAAAGATAGCTGTCCACAATGCCAAGCAGGACAATCTGATTTTACAGATTTAAATAGTTCAGTAATTCAATAAAGAATTCTATTTCTGTGTGACATGAATGCATAGTAATTCACAGAACCCCAACATTACACTGAATTGCAGACTGAAGCCTATTCTGTTTGGGGTAGAAAACATTATGGCAGCTCAATTCTACAGATTGGCTACAGGTTGGCTGTTGTCCACACAGTATTAAGATTAAATTAATTGCTGTTCAAGATGTTTAAAAGTACTTACAATGGGAAACTGGACAAATTATTTAGAAGAGCATAGCCACAATCACTTTTACCTTTGGAAGCAATGTGGATTGAGGCTTCTTCTGCCTTTGTCAAAGCACAACTAATTTAACACTTTTATTCTGCATTTCTGCAAATTTAACATTACGGGACATGTTTTCTTTGTCAGATTGTTTTTAGGGCTACTATAAAAACTAAAAAGCAAACTACTGTTAAAAAAATATATATATACTGATATTTAACCAGTTGCCATAAGTTGACCCTTATCTAGTGCCCCCATTATTTTACCTCTATTCTAGTCCGTCATGAAGAAAGTGCATCACAACCTACATATATCGTACCTACGATCTGGCAGAATGTCACATCACAAACATACAGATGAATAAATTAAATGTGAGATAACTACTATAATGCCACATCACTTATGATTTTGCAGAGTCATGATAAATCATTAATGCGGTTGCATGAAGCATGCATATTTACTGATGAGCAAAATGCAACACTCCCCTGTGAGCAGATACCAGATGAACAGCATGAACCAATCCAGTCCCATTGCTAGTACACTAAGAAGCCATGCTTGAAGATGAGGTTATTCTACTGTGTGATGATTTCTCTCCTTTCTGACAATAACAACGATTAATAACAACACCATGAAAAGAAAGCATTGTAGTGTTAGAGCTCGAATCGAGACGAAGTTGGCGCGGCCCGGAGCCGTCTGTACCTGCACTAAGAAACCGTACTCCAGAGTGGGGATGTTCTTGCAGTGTCCGCCCGCCTGGGATGAGAAAAACAATTCAATCAGCTGCCGCGTGGTAATCTGCGCAGGGGCTCTGCCCGCCGGGACTGCCACAGTCTGATGGGTCAATGGAGACAAAGCATTATGGGAAAGGGCGCCAGCCAGCCACGACAGGCAGAGGGAGACGAGGGGAAGAGAGAGGCTGGGGAGAGGCTGTAGGGGGCACTTTTAATTGAAGAGTGGATCTAGCTTGTTGTCAAATTTACTTCAGCATAACCTCATTTTTATTCTCTTTCAGACATGGAGTATTCATGAACTTCTGTCATTTATTCACCTGAGGGTTTCCTGCAAATTGGCAACTCTGGGGCACAGAAATGCACACAACCTTAAAGGTCTTTCACTTCGAGTAGAAGGGAGGCGATGCAGAACTGAATACTATATATTTCCAGTTTATTAGGCACACCTACCCTGTACCTACGCTCACTGGTAATTTTATCAGAAACACTTACCATTTACAGTACCATGCAAAAGTCTTGGACACCTGAGAAGATTATATTAAAAGCCTGTTTAGCTGAGCAGTATATATTTTATTAGAATGTATACTGTGTGCATATATTATATAAGAATATAAGTATATAAGAATACATATAAAAGTATAAGAATACATAAGAATGTATATAATATTAATACAGTACTGTAGATGCACTAAATAGGATTATTTAGTCTAAGGTCATATAGAGTTTTACAAGCAAAATCATTTTACAAATGATAAACTGTTTAAACAATTTAGCTGTCTAAGACATTGCATAGTACTCCACATGGCAGGTGTACCTCATAAACTAGGAGCTCAGTATATGCAAAAAGAGCTTTTTATGGCTTCCCAGCAGTGGAATTAGAATAACATGAGAAAGACTGCACGACTGCACTCCAATTATGCTAAATATTACATCCAGGTCTGATTTGGGGCCATATTTTATGCTTTAACATCATGTAGTCTTTCAGTACTCACATCGTACAAGTCTTTCTGGGAGGAATGTTGAGAGAAAGGATCTATAATTAAGAGCAGGGTCCCCCACTGGTCAGAGGAGCTAACAGGGCTGGAGAAGCAGGCAGGACAGAGCTGTGTGTGAGGAGCAGGGGCGGAAAGAAAGGCTTGCTGTCTGACCTGGCTGTTGGGGGGATAGCTAAACAGCTCCCCCTTGGGGTTCTTCATGGTACAAGAGATGGAGCGGTTCATGAGCCTGCTGACCCTCAGCTCGGGGACACTCAGTTTTCCCTTCAACATCGTGTCCTGGATCAGGGGAAAACTGGGCGACCTGGAGACAGAAACAGAATCAGAATCAGAAAACTTTGTTGATTTCGCAGAAAATTGCTTATTTTACGACTGCACAGACACACAGACACAGAGACAAGGACAACGTAAAACATAAAGTCAAAATAAATCCAAAAAAAATCTCAATATGAAAATACACTATGCTATATACACAAATACTGGGTATAAATAGTATAGATAAGTAACTTAGTTAAGAGAATTCTAACGACACAGATGGTAGTTGGGAGTCTGTTATTGCATTTAGTAGAGATCAGTTGTATACAAGTAGTGATATTTCACATGGTAAGACAACTGCCCATAAGATACTGCACATAATAATAAATGTTTTAGCCTGATAAGGACACCTGATGAGAACATCGCACATGGTAGACTACTGCACGTCATAGCAAAATAATGCACATAGTGATACACATACAGATAGTTACACAAGGATGAATTTACACACAGCAAATATGTATGCTCAGACATACAATATTTACTAGGTATAAAAGACTTTTTAAATGAGGCATATGATCAAATTAATTTCAAGCAAGAAATTCATTTGATTAATCTGTGTAATTGAGTCATTAAGATATGACACATGATATCAATCCATGTGGTTTGATGCAAAATGCTCCACTGCAGAGAAATTTGCCATTTAATGGCAAAAAAAGGACACTTTGCCATTCATAGTCAAGAAGTTAGTGCCCAAAGACACTTTTTCAGATTTACCACTATTTTATCAACATGACATATAAAAACTTGTGTAAACACGTGTAAGTACAGTGGTCACTTTTAAATAAAATAGTTATATTTAAGTTGTATACATCGCAACTATAATGAAGTTTCTCTACAATGCACCATGTCACATTAAACCACTCTCAATTACTTAGCTTACATCTCAAGGACTAAATTATTCACAGCTTTGGAATAATCAGTGAGATTTCCTTTAAACTGATCATTTAAGTTGATTCTAATTCCACCAGTACCAACTGCAACAGCCACATTTCCAATGTCAGATTCCAGAAGTCATAAATACATATATAATATATTTGTATATGTTCATATATTTGTGTATATATATATTTTAACATTTCAATATTTCAATTTTCCAAAACAAGGGCCCTTTAAGAGGTATACATCTGCACCAAATAAACCTCCCAGATTTGACTGAGCATATTAAAGGCCACTGTAATTACTGCAGTTTGACAAATTAAAATGCGACAACAAGAATGCTTGGCATTAAGAGCCTCTGGTTCCATTTTCTGTTAATCAGAACGGCAGAGGGGAAGTAAAAATGACTGTCTTACTTGGGGATCGGGGAGAAGATGCTGAGGCCTGCACGGAACTTCTTAATGGTCCCTCCAGCCTTAAACCAGCTGTGTCTTTTCTCCTGCTGGGCTTTAAGGAACTCATTACTCAGATGTTTCCACTGCTGGGAGGTGAACGTACTCAGAATCCTGCCGGAAAAGACACACACGAAAAACATCTCACTATTTCAGCAAGAGTCTTTAAGTATGGGAAGGGTGGTGGGGGTGGGGGGCTGATGCTGCAATTTTAAGAGTCACAAAGCAGAAAGTTGCTATTTATGCTGCCCTTGTACTGTCAAATAAGCACCAAAAATAAATCACAAGAAAGACTCACTTCTTCAGCTGAAGTCCGAGGCTGAATCCATCTTTATTGGAAGGCTGAAACACTTCCACTGATGGCTCTATAACAGAAAACAGTTCAAATTAGCAAGTTAAAAAGAAATCTACAGTCTAACAACATAAAAAAAAAAAAAAACTTGAGAACAAATACACACAGGCTTGTTTTTACATAATACCAGAATGTGAGGTAAATATATACACACACATATGTAACACAGTATGTATTACATACTGATGTGTAATAGCTATATACAGTATTTCTTAAGTATTATTTATACGTAAGCGCCTACATGTAATCACAATTTTTAAACCCTAACCTTAATCATAACCAAAAAGAAATGGGTTTCCCAGTTCAGTTTCAAAAAATAAAAGTTGTAGATTTTGGAATAAGAACTTTTCATCAGGATCAGCAAAAGTTCTGTCAGCTATTCTATATTTCCTACAACAAAATAATAATAATAATAAAAAAAAAAAAAAAGAATTCAAATAAATCTGAAAACTTACACACACACACACACACACACACACACACACAAACACAAACACACAAACACACAAACACACAAACACACAAACACACAAACACACAAACACACAAACACACTCCTGATTA
>JBBPCZ010000019.1:5372535-5386128 GCA_037974445.1 Brycinus macrolepidotus | reverse complement strand
CTCTCTCTCTCTCTCTCTCTCTCTCTCTCTCTCTCTCTCTCTCTCTCTCTCTCTCTCTCTCTCTCTCTCTGTTTCTCCTTTTCCCCCTCTTCCTCTGCCTGTTCTGTTCTGTTTGCTGCGTCTGCGTGGTGGAATCAGATCGCTCGGGAGGCCGAGGCGGCCATGTTTCACCGGCTGGTGTTTGAGGACCTGCGCCGATGCACCCCTCACTCCACTGACCCTGCAGAGGCTATCGCCATCGGGGCTGTGGAAGCCTCCTTTAAAATCCTCGCCTCCGCATTCATAGTGCTCACTGGCTCCGGCAGGTAGGCAGGCCTCTAGGAAGCAGGCCAGGGGTCGACTGTCAAAGAATAGCAAGTCAGCAGACAGAGCAGGGACAGACAGGCAGAGAGAGAGAGAGAGAGAGCACAAATATGAAACCATGTCTCAACCCGAAAGCAATTTGTTCATCCACCACTAAAAACACTTTTGCCTCTTGACAGCTGTTATTGAGCACAGTGTCATCAATGAGAAGTACCACTCTGTTATAGCAGCCTTGGTTTGCCATTCAAAGGGGCTTGTTCTATTTATTTGTTCTTTGAGGTCCACTTATAAAATTTCCCCAAATTCATGTAACAAAAGCAGTCATAACATTTCTTTATAACCTCTCCTTAGATTTAAACAAACTGGGTGGTATTACTTTGCCTTTAAAATGTGCCTGTGCCTTGTTAAGATACTGTGCCTTTAAGAATGAAATATGAAAATGACCTCTGTTCTAAAGAGTGCCTCATTAAAAAAGCAGTCTTGGTTGAAACAGTGTTTCAAGGAGTGTTTCAACCTCTAGGGCGAACTGTAGGCCGAAATATGTAAACGCATTGCTTTTTATGGCGTCACACAAACAATACCTTCAAAATTGATTTGGGGGTGAACAGTATATTTTGAGTATATACCGTATATATTATATTTTTGGTATATATTAAGGTGGTTTTATACTGCATCAAATTACTATTAAGAAGAGCGATCTGTGTAGTTTTCCTTGTTACTTTCCTATTAATAAATACGCTTTTATAGCATCTTTGGTCCTTGTGGTAATAAAAATCTATGGTCATCTCCACAACCTAGGCAATTAATTACTATCACAGAAAATTTCACATATCAGTAAACACTATCCTTCGTTTGATGACTTTGGGTTGTGTTTTGCACAGTTTTGGGCTAGTGGCTTCATAAACACTTGATTTGGAACTGCAGACGCACCTGCACTTATGAGATCCTGCTGATAGGGTTTTATGCCAGTTTCCTTCCTTACAATAATCCTCATAAAAGTTCCAGTAGTTGCCCCTTGTGGTGAATCTTCAGGCTGCTAAATGTGATTGAGGTACAAGCCAGATCTATGAGGTGCTTTGCGTTATATATCGCATCTAGAAATGATTATCAAGGACTGGTGGAATATTTGCTTCATCTCTCTCTCACTCTCACACAGCGTGTGTTAATAGTGTGACTGAGTATAACCCCTCCCTTTCCCAACTCCACCCTCCTCGGCTGGGTGGTGATGTCCCCTCAACATATGCACTCAGATTGCAAGAGAGGCAGAGGCCGCCATGTTCCACCGGCAGCTGTTTGAGGGGCTGAGACGCGCCTCTAAATTGACCCATGACCCCTCAGAGGCCGTAGCCATTGGTGCAGTCGAGTCTTCCTTCAAGTGCTGCGCCAGCGGTATAATCATTCTCACCAAGACGGGCAGGTAAGAGCCGACAATTCGGCCTCACTGGTGGGACAGGGCTGGAGGAAACGGTCCATTCAGGTCTGGACACAGAAGGATATAGTGGACCTGAAGAGTTAAGCACACTGTGATAGGCATGTTGGATCTGTAGGAATGATTTTAGGGTGAGTTAGTTTAACTCTTGGTAGTCATTTAGAAAATTTGACTGATACATTGTGATTACATTGCATCGCAATTACTAATTTTCCATTAGATTTATGTTCTTTATGGAAAGGTTAGAATCTGCTTTTTCCCATTTGTTTCAGTGTCAAACATGGAAAACAGATGGGTTTTGTTTCAGCACTAATACTGTGAACAGTAATAATTGTCAAATTTAAATCATGATGAAATATCTCCTGCTTACACACAGATATGGTGTTGATTTAAAGTTTACAATGGTTGAATTTCGCTGCTTGTTTCAATGAATGATGAGTGAGAAAATATTCATATGAAATTACATGGTAATAACTGATTTAAAATATTAAATCTCCCTTTCTCCCCTCCCTGAGTGTTTGTGTGTAAACATGCATGTCACGGTAGTAGAAGAGGAGATGACAGTTGTTGAACTAGCAGTTTTTTATTTTGGTGTTTTATTATGGTGGTTTGCATGTGTGTGTCTGTGCAGTGGAGGGGGGTATTAATTTCAGCTATCTTTGAGTGTGTATATATAGTGATTATTGCTGCTGTTCATTATTATTATTAATAATTATTACTATTATTGTTATTTTAGACTCTGGAAATAACTGAAAGTTCTCTTTAGCCTTTTTAATCTTTATTTGTTTTTGGTAGGAACTCCTGAGCCTTTAGAATGACTGTAGGATTTTGTGTGTGTCGTCAGGTCTGCACACTTGATCTCCCGGTACCGCCCTCGTGCCCCCATCATCGCGGTGACCCGTAACGGGCAGACCGCCCGCCAGGCCCACCTGTACCGTGGCATCTTCCCTGTGTTCTACAACAAACCTGCTCATGATGTCTGGGCAGAGGATGTTGACCTTCGAGTCAACTTTGCCATGGAAGTTGGTAAGAGGGCACTAGAACAGTCAACAGCATTTAAACGGCTGCTGTAGAAATAACTGACCTTAAAGAGAAACTCCAGATTTTTCAAGCTTTTTGCACAAATCAGAGCTGTCATAACCTGTATTTTGATGTAAAATGGTTCAAATAGAGATACTCAACAACTCAACTCTCTTTTAAAATGGTGGTGATAAGAATCAAGGGTAGTTTTATTTACTATCCAAAATGTGCAATGAGCCTTTGTCGTGATTTTTTTTTTCTTTTATGTTTAAATTGGTAAACAAGGGAAAATGCTTTTTTTAAAGGCTTTAGGCCAAATCCTTATTTTAATAGAATTATTATTTTTATAGTATTTGAAACTGTTTAATGAAAAAAAAAAAAAAAATTCTGTGGGTTAGCTGTTATAGGCATTAAACACTTTAGACATCTGGTTCCTTTTACCACTGCTGGGAAGAGTCCTGACTTCCATGAAGTTTCTCAAACAATATCCCACTCTGAACTTTTCAGTCATGCAGAAATTTTGAAAAACCTGTGGAGTCTCCCTTTAAGTGACAGTCCTATCCAAACCTTACATTTTATTATACTTTTGTATGTGTTAT
Source organism: Brycinus macrolepidotus (assembly GCA_037974445.1). NCBI lineage: Eukaryota > Metazoa > Chordata > Actinopteri > Characiformes > Alestidae > Brycinus > Brycinus macrolepidotus. Next base: position 5,382,777 of record JBBPCZ010000019.1, on the reverse strand, counting down.
AGTTTATAACTAACCTGCTTCAATATCTGCTTTTTAGGCAAAGCTCGTGGCTTCTTCAAGGCAGGTGATGTTGTGATTGTACTGACCGGCTGGCGTCCAGGCTCCGGTTTCACCAACACCATGCGCGTGGTCCCAGTGGCCTAGACATCACAGGACTGCCCTGTCACTCCTCGATCCATCCAACTATCCTTCCCTGTGTAACTCCATTCCTCTCCCCCCCATGCAGGCAGGTCGAACGGACGGGCGCCCCAGCGTCAGCAAGGTTTCTACGGCCAGTTTTAGCCATAATTTGTTTCAACACAAAAGTTTTCTCGATTGTTCTCATTTAGTTCTGTTTTCCAGTCTTTTTTGGCACTTGTTAGTGCTTTGGTAATGGTTTGTTCACAAATGGCCATGTATATCACTCCTTACACAGTCAGACAGTAGAGCTTGAGGCCTGGGCTGCCTTTCTGCATGCCTGCTTCAGTAAGCTGTACGACAGAGCAACTGTCCTTGTCCTGCAATCGATATCATTCCTCTAGAACACTCCAGTGGCCATAGAACAAACAGTGGCTTCTTCAAAGTGGCTCCTCTTACAGCTCTTGCTTCTACAGTTTCCTTACTTATGACTGAAATACAGAGGGACCCATTTGCAACCATAGCTGTGTCTCTGTGTGCTTGTTATTACCGTGTGTGTGCTCTTTCTGCACTGTGCTAGTGTTTGCACTCCTACATCTACTGTAGACAATGTTACATCCTGTATTATACTTGACTTTTGAGTGTGCGAAATGTGTGGGGTTTGGGCAACCAATGCCACAATATAGAAATATACATATATTTTTCCTAACCTAAGAGAAATGTTGGACGCCCATGTTAGTTCGATACTGCTCAGTTATTTGCGTTTCGATGAAAGTAGTTGAAAGCTCTTAAGTTTTGTTTTGCACTTGGGTCCAATCTTCTGGCAATAAAGAGACAAACGTCACAGAGTTGGTAAAAGAAAGAGCTGGTTATGCCTGAGAGAACGGAGAGCAATGGAAATTGGTCACGCACTGTCCACCACACATCCTCCTTTTCTCTCTCTCCTCCTGTTCCCGCCCTCTTGTGCTCACTCTCACTTGTTCGTCAGCTTCTCTGTAAGTTGAGTGTGTGTGCAGCCTTGTATCTACCTGCTTCTCTGATTGTGATGTTTAGGGTTTAAAGATATGTTGAGATAAAAATGTGTATCAACTTTGTGTCATATTGTCTGGAACAAACTATTAAAGAGAAGAGCACTTATCACACCTTCTGTGTCACATCATTCTGATCTCTCACATTCAGAGAATATAGATAGAACTATGCAAAAGTCTTAGACACTGGAGAAAATTCTATTTAAAACCTGTTTTGCTGAGCTGACTATATTAAAATAATATCTGTATTACTTTATAGTTCTCATCAAATACCTGATTTGTCTCAATCCATACAAACTTGGATTAAATCACCTGAGCTGCTGATGAAATTTCACGAATCCATGCAAAAGCTGGAGGCATCGAGGTGAAATCTGGAACCGAACCGTGTTCCAACAAGCTCCCAAAACTTCAAATCCTTTTTACAAACAAAAATCTTTATGATGTAATTTTTTTTTTTGTTTGTTTGCATTTATTCTAATGTAAACTTATTTTCTGCCAGAGTCCCTTACTGCTCTGATAAGCAGTGGTGATTTGGACTGGAGATATATATCTATCCAGTCCAAATCATAGGTGGGGATATCAGGGCTCCATATGACACATCATGCAGATATGGGTAGAGTATGCGGTTGTCATGGGAGATTGTTCAGTAATGTAACCGCATCATGTTAGCACTGGTGATAACTGTCATTACATATGCTATAATGGCCATGACTGCTTATGTGCTCATCTTTGCTATGCAAACTCGTTAGTTATCTGAATTGACACCTTTAATAACAATTCATGATTGTCAATGTACCAGTGTCCAAATAACCTGAACCCATCCTTAAGTCAAAGTATTTGATGAAGTAATACCTCAAGTAGAAGTAAACGTGGCCTTGCAAAGAACATGAGTAGGAGCTGGAAGTACATCTACCAGATATCAGCATTCAAGTTTGTTAATAGTTATTCTTCTCTTTTTGGGATAACTTTGAATGCTAAAACAAGTGAAGTTTGAACAGTAGCAAATCAACCCAGAAAGAGACCAAGAGGATGGTCTGAAGCTAAATCCCCCAAAAAAAAAGAATTTGCAACTCAATATAAACGGTAAAAATATTCTTGAGGATGAATAGAGGTATTACTTTTATGGCACAAAACTGTGACTTACAAGTACTAGGAAAGGTATAAATCCTTGAAAAATATAGTTAAGTACATGCAGCTGAGTAAATAACTAGTTACTGACAACCTCTGGCCACTTTCCCTAATAAAGGACAGCACTAGCACTACATATATAAATGTACTGTCAGGTAATGCCCATTCTTTCTGTTTCCACATAGGGCCTTCTGTCCTAAAGAATATTATATTTTTATAAGTTAAGGTCAAAGTATCATAGACGTCAAGTACTGTCTTAAATGCTGTAACCGAAAGACAATTACAGCCATAATGTAGCAGAACAATACATGAGACTTATATAACCATCTTACCACCTTATTTAACTGTTGACATGATTCCATTCCAAGATGCCCCGCCTTCACCTTTGAACTGCCATTATGCAATAACGCAGCATCCAAAAGAGTAAAATTATATGATAGTAAAAGCCAAAGAAGACTGAACAGCAAGTAATACAACACTGTTTTATTGGCCTGAGGTCAACAAGGGGCCAATTACTGATCACATGAGAGTCACTGGTGGTCCTGGCTGTACAGCACCCCAACCTGTCTCCTGGCTTCATCCATAATCTCAGCCAGCAGAGCCGAGTCAGCATGGGACATCCTGGAGCTTTCCTTCAGTCCTGAGGGAAAATAAAGACATTGATATAGCCAGGAACTAAAAATCTGTACTCCATAGAATTTATTGGTATTGTGTCAAAGTCTTTCTCAACTGAAACTGGAAGTATGATGCCAAAAGAGATTAATAAAATTATCACTGAAAAAACAGTACTCTGATGCAATGGTTCTTTTCTAGCAATTCGTATAAATGAATGAAACAAACGTGAACTTGACAATAAGTTTAATAGTAGGTTCTACTATTAGAACCAGCTATTAAACCTACATTTAATAATATGCAGCAAGAACCTACAAATAATGCAAGGGCCCTATATTAATTAAAGCTTTTTTATACAACCATCTGTCCAAGCCAAGAACAATTTAGGAACCTTATCATAATATCATATTATGAATATTATCATAACAGTATTATCAGCATTATCATTCTGCACTCCTGCTCCTCGTGTTCCTCAGGAGTGCTGAACACGAGCTGATCACGACTTACTTAGAAGGAAAATGTGTGGAAACTAATAGGCAGTCCTTGACCTTGCTTGAAGATAAAATAATGTTGTGATAGGCATCATCATTTAATTCATATGAATTAGATTAAAAAAGTAATAAATAAATAAAATGAAACAAATAAAAAAAATACTGGCAATTCAGAAAAATGTATGGATTTTTAGGTTAGTAAGGACGTGGAATTTATATTTGTAGAAGAAAGAAACATGCTTTTGTTCTCCTGACATTTTCATTCACACTTTCAAATACAAAGAAGCCCGAGTGAAGTACAAATTTTCCAAAGTAATACTTCAGTATAGGAAAGAAGTTCTTTTTACTATTTTCCACCCCTGCCAATGACTTCTAAAACATTAAACACTGCCATCTAGTGGCAAGAAGTGCCATCTATTAGCTGTTTTATTTTGCTGACAATACTTGCTTTTGTCAGTGGCTCTCAGTGTTGGCTCTGGACCTCCAACACTGGCAATGCAGTGTTTATAGCTCTAACAAACTCAGTTCAGCTCCAATAAGGACTTATTAATGAGCTGATGGACTGAGTCTGGTCTGTTAGAATATGGAAAACAAAAAAATGTGCAAGGCACAAGCAGGACTAAGAACCTTTTTGTGCTTTGATTTAAGAAAATACGTCATTTTCTGATTAGGACTGGAGTGGAACGTAGTGGACAATGGAAAATTCACACAGTGAATATTTGTGAGCTCGTGGCAGTGAGACCACATGTTGCCCCTCCACACTCATGCCTCAGCAGTTCTGTTATTATATTAACATGAGACTACACTTCTTCCTTCACTTTCGACTGCTCCCGATTAGGGGCCGGCCCAGCAGATCAACAGTTTCCATTTCCTTCTGTCCTCAGCATCCTTCTCCCAACACATTCAGAGTCTCACCACATGTCCAAACCAACACAATCTCCCCTCTCTGACTTTTCTGCTAAAAGGTCCCATTCGAGTTGCCCCTCTAATAAACACTCCATCCTCGTCACTCCCAATGCAAATCTTAACATTTTCAGCTCTGCCACCTCCAGCTCTGCCTCCTGTCTTTTCGTCAGCGCCACTGTCTCCAAACCATCAAACCAGACAACAGAGCTGGTCCCACTACCGTCTTATACACCTTCCCTTTCAACATGAGACTACACTCAGTGTTTGTTTTTATCACCTTTGAGCAGACATTGTCTCACTTCCTCTGCTTCGTATCTCATGCCGGTACTGTTGATGAAGTTTAGAGGTAGGTAAGGCTCAGGCACTGGATACGGCGTCTCTTTTCCATTCACTATCAGAGACGTGGGACACCACATATGAGCAGGGACCTGTTAAAAAGAGCAAAAACAGATTGAATACATCTCTGGCATCTGCCTGTCTGTGTTTTATCAAACAAGATACTGCACAGCGAACTGTTACATTGTTCTACGGATGGGAAATTCTGATTAAAATTCAATACTATGACATTTTCCAAATTATTCACAACTCAAAACTGACATGGCTTGTTTGATTGGACTTCTTTGTTTCATATTCTGCTCTCAAAGTTATTTCAAAGAAAACCTTATACAGTATCTACAGCATTCTACAGTATAAACAACATTTGTAAAATTATACTATTTGTTTAATTAATTAATAAATACAATGTATTAATTTTTTTATGGGTTTTTAACTCTAATTGTCAGGGCTTCGACACCAGGGATACCATGACTAAAGTTCATAAAAAAAAGTTAAAAACTAACTGCCTGGGACACTGCTGTTGTAGTTAGGGCAATTTAACATGCATGTAATGCTCATTGTTTATCAAATAAATTGCTAAAAACTGAAAAGCAATATCATAGTATATCAGTATCACCCTGCACAGACAATATGTCAGCCACATGCACTGTTCATTGAAATATAACAAAGTCATATCGATACCATCTGACTTTACAAGGGTACATCATATTAATCTATGACCATCGTCATTTACAGCAGTATTTCTTAATCCTACTCCTGGCGACCCAAAGCCCCACATGGTTTCGAGTATTCTTTGATTCAACACAGCTGATCCAGCTCATCAACTGATTATGGTGCCCTTATGGATGAGCTGGATCAGGCAGATAATGGTGGAACTGTGCAGGTCATCAGGAGCAGGATTAAAAAACACTGTTCTACATGCTGTATCACGCACAGTTGTGTGCTTCATTAGAAAACACCATAAGGCTCCCAAGTGGCACAAGGGTTGGCCCCATCACTGGAGATTTCAAATTCAATCCCTGCTGATGCTGCAGACATCCATGGCCAGGAACTGGACTCGGGAGTCGTGACTCAAACTAATATCTGTTTACAGTCGTGCACGCCTTCACTTCCCCAGTGTTCAAAACACTATCTGTCTGGACCATTTACCCTGATCGTTCCTTTAGAGCCACTGATAACGGCATCGTTTGGAAGCTCAACAGCCACTGTGCATGTGCACACAGCCAGTCTGCCACGAGAGAACTTCAGAGTGATCACCATGCTCTCATCCACTCCTGCAACACAAAGGCATCACCATTACTGTAAAATACCACTATACAGAGTGGTGTCTAGTTTCAGTACTAGAGTTAGTTTGTGTATTTTCCAGCCCGGACACACCTGATTCTAGTAAGCAGGTGTTTGTTACTTAATTACCAAGTTCTGACCAGAACTGGACACTTCTGGACATGTGATATATTGTTTACACTGGTCATTCAGTAATATTGATTTCTAGTTTCAGTGGTATTTATAGATCAGATGCATTATTTCCATGGTAATATTTTATTCCATAAGTGCGCCTGTTGCCATGCCGATTTAAATACGCTTTGGTGTAATTTTAAGAGATGAAAGTGTACAGAAAGGTACTCTGTCATACGACATTCTTTTATAATATAATTAATGTAGGTTTAATATCAACTACCATGATACTGTGATATGTTCAAAATACTGTGATTTTGAATTGAATACTGCTCAGTACTAAACATTTACGGCTTGGAGATGGCTGGCCACATCCAGTCAGGGTGTAAAAATGTTCTTGGTGACAGAAATCTGAATTTGAATTCTCTAACATAAACAGAGAAGAAAACAAATTATGCATTAAAGTGGCAAAATAGGCCATGGTAAAAATAGCTCACAGAACAGGGATAATGACACATTTTCAAAAGGAAACAGGGGAAGAGACAGAGGATGCAAGATAAGTTTTGTCTGAGAGCCGAGATAAGTGTGTGCAAGATTTGGAAGCAGTTGTTTCCTACATTTGAACAGCTACACAGAAGTTTCAGCAATGGTTAGAATTAGAGAGGATACCATTACAGCCAAAGTATAAAGCAATAGATTACAAATATAAATAAAAAGCAGTAGATTATAAATATAAATATAAAGCAGTAGATTATATGATCTGAACAGCAGATGACCTTACCATTTGGGGATTTTATACAAAAGCAATGCAAAAGCAATTAAAAATGATAAATTATGAATAAAATATATTTACTGTCCTTTATACAGAAGTATGTAAACTAGAAGACAAAACTGACATATATTATTCATGTGGATATGAGGCACACATTTAAATCATGCAAATTCACAATGCATTACTTTTCCAGAGTAAAAGCACAGCTGCTCTGAAAGCAGCATGCAGGTAACTCACGGGGGGATGATTTAGAGAGTGCTATAATTAGAATGGCCAAAACAGCCCAAAAACGAGGGCAAAGACTGTCTCAGCCTGCAATGTTGGTAGGTAGTATTAAAACTGTGATTTAACAAAGTGAGAATAGGGGGTGACATGCAATGAGTTCTCACTTCAAGGTCCAGCAGCTACAACAGGAGCCCCAAATGTTCATTACAATCTGCTGCAGACGGAAGCAAGGTCTCTAGCAGGTCTCTTGTCAGATTGGTGTGAATTTATTGTCACTGTCCAAAAAATAGTACCTCCAAAACGGTAACTTTACAGGAAAAGGCAAAAAATGTCCTGCACTCAAGTAAAAAGTATTACTTTGGTGATGTTAAAGCACCTTTCTCAAAAACCGCTTAAGAAGAAGTATAAACTACATAAGTACTGAGTAACTTATAGAATTGCAATGAAACTTCTTCACACGTCTAGCATCTACCAGTATAGGAGCTGGCATTTACTAGGAGCTGTTCTTCTCTAAAATTACAGAATTTATAGAAATTAAACATAAAAAAGGAATAAGCAACTGTTAGTGACTAAAGTACATTGTAAGTACAAAGGTAAGTACAAAAGTACAGCATGTACATTACTGATCAAAAGTTTAGCACTTGGATGTTGACAATAGCTTTGCTTTTTTGGATTGTGTAATCTGCAGCATACACACTAAACATTTGGTTTATAGTTGAATAATATTTGAATTTTATTCTTTTCCTGTAAAGCACACTGAATGACCTTTGTGTATGATAATGGTCTACAGAAATAAACTTAACTTGACTTTTGAAAGTGTACTTGCACTTTTGGAGAGCAATAATATGCTTAAACTGACACGCTTAAGATCATTCATAAGGTCTTGCGCTGGAATTTCTGTTAGCACCTACCCGTGTCCAAGCAGACTCCAGTGGCCTGGACGCACTCAGGTTTCTCTCCACCGTATACCATGAGGACGAACTGCAGGCAGTAAATGCCGATGTCCAGCAGCGCTCCTCCTCCCAGCTCCTTCTCCACAGAGCGAGGGGTGTTCAGGAGGGACACGCCGAAATCCGCTCGTACCATCTTGACCTCCCCGATGCCGTCCTGGGACAACAGTCTGGAAATCTCCAATGAGGCGGGAAAGAACCGCGTCCACACGGCCTAGTGAGACCAGGAGATATGAGAAAAGTCTGTAAAAGTCTGTAAAAATAGAGCTCAAAGGCAGCTCAAAAACATAACAGGACACAAACAGAATGGAAATTCAAGCAGGCAAAAGAATTAGTGGATCAATAATCGATAAATCAGCTGTATTTGGCTATTCTTGATCTGCTTGCTAGGTCTGAATTCTTGGATCAGAAAACAAACCCCTGCAGTGTTACTCACTACGCTACACCAAACGATCCTACTGTACGAAATCCATCTACTCACCTCCATCAAGAAGACATTATTCATCTTTGCTGTGGCCACCAGCTCCTGGACTTCTCTCAGGTTCATGGCCAGAGGTTTTTCACACAGGATGTTCTTTTTGGCATTCATGAGAAGGACACCTACTGGAAGATGGTGGGGATGGATGGTGCCCACATATACAACATCTGGAAATGAGGATGAAGAACTGTTGATACAGTTTACAGCCCAAGCAGCCCAACCCAGTACAGGAGCACTGGATGATTCAGTTCTTTTCTTTTTCAAATACATCAGGCTTCACTCACAAAAACTCAGTTAGTGAGGTGGTGAGCTCAATCATGTGTGTTAAAGCAGGCTTCCTGTTAAACACCATCCTAACCTGATAACAACTTCATCAGCTAGTTTAAAGAATTAATAGGACCTGTATTTTGTTTATATGTGAGAACTACATATGAATGTATGTATCTGCAGTACTGTGCAAAAGTTTTGAGCCACCCCTCATTTTTTCATATTTTGCTTCCAAAGGTCCAGACTTTCTTTTATTTTTCATGTAGTTTTGAGGAACAGTTCTCCAGGCTTCCTGAAGGACTTTCAATGGCTCTCACTTTCAGTCCAGTCCCTGAACCTGACCAGTTTCAGAGGAATGTTTTTTGTTCATTGAGACAAACAGTGACCTACGTATGAATCATTCAAGCAGAACAAAGACCATCTAACTTAAGTCCTGAACTAGTGAAGAAACAGGTGCAGATGATTCCAGATGATCAGGCGGTGATCAGTATACTGGTGGTGCTGAATGCTGAGTGGTTGGAACTCCTTTATCTAGCAAGAGACCACAAGCTCCAGCACAAGAAATTCACTTACACTCAATCTGCAAAATATACATTATATATTTAAAAGTTTGTAGAAACCTGCTCTTCTAAATTTCTGCTTTAGAGGGCTTTAGAAAATCACTGCTTTAGAGGGCTTTATAGTCCCCTAATCAATACTAGTAATTAGGTATGGTGACCTTGAGTGTGCCCTATTCTAGTGGCAGTGCTTTTCTGGATACTATGGACATAAGAAGAAAGAAATAGAAGAAAAAGAAGAAATAACTAGGCTAATGTCCGTACCGATGTTGGGATCCCTGGCCAGTTCCTCATAGCTGCCGTACACTTTGGGGATGTTGTGTTTCTGTGCAAATTCTTCAGCACGCTGCAGGTTCCGCGCCGCCACAGCCACCACCTGCAGTTCAACGAATCTCACACTCTATACTTCACACAACACACCTGTAGCTGAATCTTAAATGACTCTCCGCTCCCTACTAATTCTCTGTAGGAATTGAAATATTGGCACACGCATCTGAACAGTGCATATGGCCATTTGACATTCAACAAACTGCCATTCAGCCAATTTTCCATACTGCACAATTCCATATTAGACAAATGGTGCACTATTTGGGAGTATTAGCCAGAATTTCTTACATAGGCAGCAGGGAGCCATCTGAGATTCAGTCACACTTCGCACTGCAGTAATGTAGTATTTTCATCCCAAAGTCCTATTTGATGCAGATTCTATAATTTTTGTTAAAAAATCTACAAAACATTTGACAGACCAGAGCATCCAGAGCTTCGAAAAGTTATATATTTTTAATTGCATGGTTAAAAGAAACTGTGTAAATATGTATACAAAGCTGTATCAGAGATCTTGGAATATGTGCAATATTTCTTTTGAGTGCAATGGAATATTATACTATTATTATTATTATTATCATTATTATTATTATTATTATTACTGGGTGAAATGTGCAATTTATAATGTGCAAGTTATAATGTGCAATTCTTCTGGT
>JBBPCZ010000019.1:5350242-5368156 GCA_037974445.1 Brycinus macrolepidotus | reverse complement strand
CCTTCTCCCAACACACTCGGAGTCTCTCCTCAGCATCCTTCTCCCAACACACTCAGAGTCTCTCCTCAGCATCCTTCTCCCAGCACACTCAGAATCTCTCCTCACCACATGTTCAAACCAACGCAGTCTCACCTCTCTGACTTCCTCCAAAAGGTCCAACTCAAGCTGTCCCTCTAATAAACTCATTCCTGATCCTGTCCATCCTCCTCACTCCCAATGCAAATCTTAATATTTTCAGCTCTGCCTCCTCCAGCTCTGCCTCCTGTCTTTTCGTCAGTGCCACTGTCTCCAAACCATCAAACCAGACAACATAGTCTCTCCTCAGCACGTGCCCAAACCAACGCAATCTCACATCTCTGAATATCTAATACTACATTTGTAATATATGCCTTAAGTAATTGTGCATGACAGTTGACTAATTAAAAATAAAAACGAAGCAAAGCACTTACCAGAGTAGTGCAGCAATAACAACTGTCTATAAAGTTACTTGGCAACTTCATTTGTACGGCATTTGTAGAATCATATTTAAATAATCTCAGCAGTTGCAGCTTTAATTATTCATGCTTTAAAAAGTATGAACTAAATAATTCAAGCTCGTGACAAACACAGGAGAATGTAGATAAATGTATGGTGGAAAACAGGATGGAAAATAATATCATGTTCCGCAGCACTACTGGAAACCCCAGAATGTCCCACAGGTATTCTCAATATTTTGATGTTTTCCAGGTCTGCCCTCTCATCTTATTTCAGCTCTGCAGTCACTGGGCCGAAAGAGGCTGAGAGACGGCAAGCTATCTATCAGGACAAGCCCCAATCATTCAAGATTACTGGAGCTATTTTTGACTCAGGTCCGGAGGCCAGCGACTGTTTGGATCTTTGACCTTGTTGCAGGAGTGCGACACTGTTAAAGCTGCCTGTGGGATGAGACCCTTTTACTCAAAACACACACACACGCCCTCTCATCTTATACAATATCAGATTATAGGGAACTTTATACATATTTGTCACTGTCGGAACAAAACTTTGTAGCCCCAAATTATTTTAAAAAATGGAAAAAAAAAAGTTTTGTTCTGACAGTAATGATAAACAACAGTTAACTACATTATACGGACAAAAGTATTCGGAAGCCTGACCTTTACACCAACAGGGACATTGCATTCAAATACATAGACTTTAATATGGAGCTGGTCTTCTCTTTGCAGCTGTAACAGCTTCTACTCTTTTTGGAAGGCTTTCTGGGGGAATTTGGGCCATTCATTCTGTAGAGCATTTATGAGGTCAGGCACTGATGTTGGACGAGAAGGCCCGACTCGCAATCTCCATTCCAGTTCATCCCAAATGTGTTGGATGGGGTTGAGGTCAGGGCTCTTTGGTGTAGAAGAACTTGACTGGTCCGCACACTCATCCAACCATGTCTTTATGGAGCTTGCTTTGTGCACTGGGGCACAGTCATGCTGGAATAGAAAAGGTTCTTCCCCAAACTGTGTCCACAAAGTTGGAAGCATGGCGTCCAAAATGTCTAGATTTGCTGAAGCATTAAGATTGCTCTTAACCCAAACTCTGAAAAGCAGGTGTGTCCCAATACTTTTGTCCATATAGTGTACAATAATAATATATCCCATTATCCCAGATACATTAATATATGTGGGGTATAGGCTATATATATAAGTGCTTTTCTGAATATATTCCTAAAGACCACTAAACAATTCCATATTTTTTTTTATTACAAAGAGTGTAATCAGGCCTGAACTGTATTTGGTGCAGCTCAGTGTGTGTTATACATAAATAAGATAAATATAAATATATATTTTTAAGGGCACAATTGATTCTTCTTTCAACTTATCAGAAAATATCACTGCATACATATTATGTGCCATAGTTTTATTACATAAATAAAGTTACTAAATAGAAAGTTTTACTAATAAGTATTAATTCTGTCTCTATATATATATATATATATATATAATGACAACTCTAACCTTAACCCCAGAAACCGAAAATAAAGTTTTTCTTTCAATTTTAATCAATAAGACAGGTAGGTTTACTAAATAAACAAATAAAATAACAAAGTCAAGTTTTATTAGTTCTGATATTGTACGGTAAAGCTTGTTTTCTCTGATCTGCCAACAATTTCTAGACATTTTTGTCCTGAAAATGCACCCTCTCTCTCTCTCTTCCTCTATCTCTCTCTTTCTCTCTCTCCCGCACTTTAACTGTCTCTTTCTCTCTCTCTCTCTCTCTCTCTCTCTCCCTCTCTCTCACTTTGTCTATCTCTCTCTCTCTTTCTCTCTCTCAGTCTCTCTCTCTCACTTTATTTCTCTCTCTCCCTCTCTGTACCCTCTCTCACTGTACCACCCCCCTCCCGCCCCCCAAAGTAGCTCATTGTCACCTGAGGAGAATCCTTGGTAATTATAAAAGACAATCTGAAACAAAGGCTTCTCAGTTTGAATGAGCTGGTGCGGCAGTAAAGGAAGGTTAGCTGAAGGGGGAATTCTAATTAGGCAGATGGTGGAGTGCTCTCGGGGGCAGAGTTAGACACTTCCGCTTTCACTGCCTGCCAGTGCCATACCTAAGCTGCAGAATCTCATGTGTCTCCTTACAATCACAAAAGAAAGTGTGTGTGTGTGTGTGTATGTGTGTGTGGAAGGCCACAAAGAGGTGTGGACTGGCCAGAGCAGAGAAAGCGAGTGAGAGGAAGAAGGGAGGGGAACAGGGATTGCATTACAATGAGAATGAATCAACTCCTAGTACAGGACCTGACAAGCTCTGTTACTATGGTACCCTGTTTACTGTAAATGTCGTATATATAAAGCTGCATATTATATTACAGTAACAGTTATATTACAGGTATACAGTTACCTATATATTGTAACTTTAGCATACAGCCAGTGCTTGGTGAAATATAGTTTTTACTGGAATTACTGTCAGACTTTGATATCGTCAGTTTTAGTGAATTTGATGAGTTTTATGTCAGTGACATATATAGTACTATTCCTGTTGTCAAGTTTGTTCACTTCTATTTTGAGCTCTTTACTTTTGTTATCTAGAATCTGACAGGAAAATGCATGTCATTTGCTGGGTGTTTTATATGGTTTGAAAATAATTGTTCTAATACAAAAATCACTATCACGTTAGAGCTAGACCTTCAGTTTGGGCCATAAATATCAAAACATAGTCAAAAAAAACATATCAAGGTGAAACCACATCTTTATGATATTGCTCATTTCTGCTGGCATTCTGTTAGTATGTTAGCACTAAGCTAATGGTAAGATTATTTGGTTTTATGCGGGTTGAACATGTCTATCTGAGGATTGTAACAGATATTCCATCATTTATTTGAAAATTGTGCCAGATATATTAACAATTTTTAGTAGTATGTGTTTGTATTTAGTGAAGAGTCCTGGCACAGAAGTTACCCTCTTTACCATCTGACCAAAAAAAAATAAAAACTGCAATTCATGTTCAGGACTTGTTTTCCTTCATGAAATTTATCCCATCCATTGTAAACCAAAATTTGATTGGCTGATTCCACTGTCAGCTCCTAATTGAGCTGATGAGTCAGGTTTTCTATCCAGTGCCTGAAGACCTAACCAATAGGAGAGCTTGCTTAGCTGTATCTACTTAGGTACCATGGGAAAAAATGTTGATTAGATCATTTTATATTGGCTTAAGAATTTCAAGAACTGAGCCTTATTGTCACTGTCGTGGAGAATTGGAGCATGAGCCTAAGTCTAAAACTTGAGTCAAAAATCAAACGAAGTCAAAGAAGTGCAGCTCAGCTGTTTATTGAAGAATCTTTGCACTATTACTACTGTTCTTTTTAAACTCGTTACTCTCTTATCTTTATTCCTCTTGTTGCACTGAGCATGTTTTTGACAAAAGAATTTCCCTCGGGATAAATAAAGTTCTTTCTTATCTTTCTTATCTTATCTTAACAGACGTGGTCCGGTGGGAGCAACTCCAAAGAACTCATCCAGCCGGGAGTTTATATAGATCCAAACAGTTGACACCTCCTTCATAATCTACATTGATCCTACCCATTTAGTGGCTTTCTACCAATATGTTCTACAGAATCAAGATTTTCATATTCTATTACTTGCTGTTTTTCCACCAATAGTTAAGAACCTGGTCAGTGGTTTCCCATACCTGCCATCCACCAATATTTCACAGATGGCCCCTTCCTTGTTTTTAAAAAAGGTGTGCAGGTCCATCATTTTAATGTACAGATCCATCATCCCCATTAAATGAACAGGTCCTGAGATTCTCAGACATATACCAAGTGCTTTGGCATGTGACATGACAAAAGATGTATATACGAATGCTCTTTGAATTTATTACATATCTTAATTCTAAGCTTCTGAGTGCTTTCTGATTGTGTGAACTTCTCTAAATGCTGTGTGAATTTCAGTGGTATGCGGTTTACAAGGATATGTACGTGAGAAAGGTGTGTTATATATGAGGGAGAGGTGCATCGAGGGGGCATCAGGATCGTCAGGATTTTAACTGTATTACCTATAGGCTCCCTTTTGTGTAATTTTAAGAGACACAGAAGCATCCAACCAAAACAATATATATCATTAGCATGGAGCAGTAGGACTCAGGAAGCATGGGTTCATTGACATTATTATAATAAAGTACAATAGCATGGGAGATATGTTCAGAAAATATGATTTTTTAAAGCTACTTATCTCATCTGTTAGTGGGTTTCTGCCAGTTCAAACAGTATTTAACATTAGAATTAATGCAAATAAACATAAAGCAGTTAAAACAAAAAAAAAAAGGTTTAAAAAGTTAGGAATATATTGGCTGAAGGAGTACAGTCAAAGAGTACAGACTTGTCGCTCTCCAGCCATTGCACTGATTGGTTCGACTCCATCAGCAGCACCTGATTAAATAAACTCATTATTGACTGTAAATACTGAAGATTTTGGAATAGTTTGGCTAACACACTTACTAAATCAAATCACAATGTACTGTTTAATTATTTGTATTTATTCTAATGTGAGTACCCAGATTAACGGCTTTACATCTCATTTTCTCAGAGGCCTAAAATTAGTGTGTGTTTATCCCCATGCACTTAAAGTCATTTAAAAGCCACAGTGACACTGAGAAAAGAAGACACAGCAATAGAATAAGTATGTTTTATTTGATACCTTTTAATAATATCCAGTTTGTGTGCTTATCATCAGTCCTTTCTGTAGAGGCCTCTACCAAACAAAGCCATCCACAGACAGCATCCAACACAGTGGAGGTGTGTGGACCATCCCCAGATCATCTGCACTTCAACTCAACACACCTGTATATCAGACTTATTGCTATTTCCCATGGGTTCGGAACTGAAAAAACAGTAATAAATGTATATATTTCAGTCTAACATCAGAAATATTGTTCTCTTGCTCACAGATATTTGTGATTTTCTCTTTTTTCTGAATGTATGGATCTGACAGCAATGCAATGTTGTCATTTCAGTTCAGGGGGGAAAAAAATCATTTAAAAAAAAAAATGCAGCATGGTTAAATTCCAAATATTCCCTCATGTAAGAAGATTATACAATGCTAACAATATGCCTGTTAAGAAATAATCATTACGGATAAATACTCTGAACACTGAAACAAATGGTGTCATCTAACACCCCTATGGAAACAAGATCATGTAAAATAAATGCAGAAAAATAAATACGTTTTATGGAAATATATATGTATATACTGTACAGAAATCTGTTTACATAAATACACGTTGATAACTGACATGGTTTTGAATGAGTAAATGACATACGTTTAAAAAACAAACAAACAAACAAGGTTGTCAAGGAAAGCCGGGGCGCGAGCCCTCATCTGCCCCCAGTCAGAGACCACCTGAGTCCAGGAAGATTCCAGGGAGTTGCCGTGAATTCACGCTCCTTTCGAAGGATTATTACTGCTGACACACACCAGCACCCTTTCAGCCGGTCTATAAATGGATCATAGCCAAAACAACTTAATCTTTTAATCTGTAAGTCTAGCAGTGGGCCTACACAGTCAAATTGCCAGCGTTGAATCAGAGTTATCTAATCTTACAGAGGTAAATGGAATCCAATCCAACCCTGTGGGGGTACGTTTAGCTCCGCAGGAGCTGATTTCAGGGTAGTGAGTTTAGTGTGTGGGGTCTTGCCAAGACATGACATTCCTCCCAGCTTCTGGGAAAAGCCACCTGCACACTCATGTCCAATCAGCACAGGACCAAAATAACATCCAGTGACCTCTTGGTCTTTAAGCCCTTAGCCCTATGGGGTCCATATGTGGGCCCAAACAGTTCAGTCCCTCTAAAAACTACATAACTCAACTATTAATTACCAAATAATTAATAGTAATTACTGAATAAGTCCTAGGATTAATAGCTAAACAATAATAATATGGTTCAAATGTTCAAAATCTGGGTGCCTTTTATATTTCAACAGTGTCAAAAAAGCTCCTGATCCAGAAAACGTTGCTCTTTTGGATTGCCTGTATCATTTAGGACAGGAATAACTGGCTTTAGAATAGTTCACCACGCGCAGTTTGTTTCAGTAGACATTATGAGACTAAATATGCTATCATTCAGATTCATGACTTTATTAAGGATTCAGTATTATCAAAACTAACCTCTTAGAAAGAGAATGTGCAACATTTCTGCATAATTAAGCAATTAAAATGTAAACTAAGTCATTCAGACTTCTTTATAACGTGAAATGCGCCATTCAAGAGAGTCAGAATTGTTTGCAGTGGTGGTGAAGGGAACCAGAGTGAGGCAAATAGTCTTTTTTTTTTACCATCATCAACATTACATATAAAACTCAGAAAACACATGTAGGTTCACTGGTGATTTTTGATAGTAAACAAAATGAAAATATTTACAATATGCTCTAAAACGAATCATTTCAACCACTCTGAATGACTTTATCCACATCTGAGCAATTTTAATTATGCAGAAATTTTGAAAGATCTGTGGGATTCTCATTTAAACATGTATGTGGGCCCATACTTAAACTAAATAATGTAAATGTTTCATAGAAGTTACTGAATAAATCACTGAATACTGAATATAACAACAACCTGCAGTTTAAGGGGTCCACTCTGAAAATGAAATATACAGTTATATGTCATAGCATACTATAAAACAAATAAAATGTAATGTTTGCAACACAAATATCTGTAATGGGATTAAAGCAGGGGTTAAAGAAGGATAAGGCCAATTCTTGTTTTCCCTTTGATCCTATGCCACTTACAACCCAAGCACACTTTTTACTGGGATTGCTAATGCTAACACATCCATTTGCCACCACTAGCCACAGCCCCTGAAATGAATCTGGGTTCACAAATGGGTAATGATGATGCCAGTCCTCATGCACACCAGCCTCCGAACGCCTCTCGTCTCCAGGAGTCAACCCTGTTAGTGTGAAATCTAATCCTCAATCACGACTGATTTCATTACTGTCTGCACCACTACTCCACGAGCGCTCCCTCATGACTCCGAACCACAGCAGGAAACCAAGTCCAGATTAGGTGCTGAAATTGGGAGCGCTCCCAATTGGAATCAGTTTGCGTTGTGTTATGAAAACCACCACGAATGGGAAAATCGAACGCTGCCAGGTGGATTCTCTCCAACTGCAGCTTCTTGCAGGAGCTAGCATGTCTGTATGAGTGTTTGCAGTTGTGTTGTTCTAACCAGTGAGCTGCAGTGGTGGGTTTTGGGCTTTAAAGGGCCCATTTCCTACGCTGTCTAGTTTTCCACTGAAGCCAATTATGTTTGTGTAGGTTTACAAACCAGAAACAATCCATTTTTCATGCCCATTTTTCATACTCTTATACATTACATTAAAATGCTAATGTATATGTATAATATTAATATAGTAGATAGTGATTTTATGTGTCTCCTTGCTTAATCATTCCCAGAACTCTCCTCGTGGAAGCCCAGTATTACATTACAGTTCTCATCAAATAACTCTAATACCTGGTTCAGCTCAACCGATACTTCATTAGATTAAATCAGGACCTGCAGATGGAGTTTCACAAATCTATGCCAAGGCTGGAGACATCGAGGTGAAATCTGGAACCGAACCTGTGTTCTTCTAACCAGCTCACGAAACTTGAAGTGCTTTTTACAAACAAAACAAATTACTTAATGCTTTCTTGTTTGTTAGCATTTCTTCTAATGCTAACTTGTGTATTTGTTGCCAGAAAGTCTCTTACTGCTCAGATAAATGGCTTTAAACAGTTTGCACACATGACTTTTGCACAGTACTGTAAATTCACAGGTTTCGTGACATCACAAAAACAAGGAATCTGAATCGGCCAGTTTCGCAGCTTTGGATGGCAGGTTAGAGAATAGACTGTTTTGAAAGTTTATTGTTAATGTCAGTGCCGGCGTCAAGGGGGGGCATTCGAAGGCATTGCCCCCCCTAGCGAGTCGCCACGCCCCCCCTACACACGCTCCAGCACCCATATGAATATAGTTCACGATCGATAGTGCCCCCCCATGGTTAATGTTAAAATCTTTCTTCAAATTCTCGCATGTTTTTCGATGATACGGGCCCTTTAAAGTTGGCTTGAAGTTTGATTGTGGACTTTTAACTGTCTGTGAGTCCCACAGCCTCTACACTCTCCATGAGGAGTGTGTGTGAGTGATGGAGCCTCATAGTCTGAGAGGTGTGAGCTGAGACAAGAGACAGGGCCGGAGTGACAGCCGCGTTTGACTGACAGCTGCTGGCTGCTTTTATTGATGCACTGCAGTCCTTATCTCTGCTAATGACCAGGTTTCTCGGCTGGGTCAGACTACCCTCTAATCAATCACTCCAACTCTCTCCTGCTTTTTCTCTGCCTCAGTCAGATTCGAGTCCTCCACTGCCATCGACCCCTGAGGTTATGCGTTAAGCTGTGTTTTTTTTTTCAGTCAGACCAAAAAAACTCTCTAACTAGCTCTCGAAACCTCCCAAAGCTGTGTCCAATAATGCAATCGATACTTGCCCTCCTCACGAAATTTCCACAAGTGCTCAGAGACAATCATAACTCGCACTAGAGCCGCCTCAAAAGGCCTCCCTGTTACAAGCTTGTCATCCTGAGTAGCCCACAGGGGTCCTCGTCTACATGTCAAGCCCCTGGCTGTCTGTCGCTACACATCACCCCCTCAATACATCAGTGTCTCCTTGCATTTGTGCCTCCCTCTCAGCCAGCATCGCTCGCCGCTCCAAAGTTGAAAGATTTTCACAACTTGTGAACTTGGTTCGGGTCAGGTTTTCTCCAGTGTGGATATTATTGTTTGTTTGTTTGTTTTTTTGTGGCCATCCTTTACTTTGAGCCAAACTGAAAGTGAAAAAAGAAGAAGAAGAAGAAGAAGAAGAAGAAGAAGAAGAACAATATTAATGCTTTTTGAACAAAACCTTCATTTTGCTGTTTTGTAATTTGCTGTTTTTCATGCTAGATAACCTTTATATTGTGTGAAAAGTCCATGATGGATGGACCAATAGAAATGGTCCAAAGTCTTTATTTTATCTTCCATTGTCAGTAATGAATGTTTTTTCCTATCTCTTGGAGATACAAGGTTTTGTTCCAACAGCAATTCTATGTTAATGTAACCTGATTTCAGATCAGGTAATTTTAGAACATTTTGTTTTATTGGAATTAATTAGAAAATTGGGACCACTTTGTTTGTCATGAAATGCTCCAATAAAGTAAAGGGCAAAAAAAGGGCATCAAAAAAGACCGTTTTGATATGACAGTATGAGATGGTTTATATATACACTACCATTGAAAAATTTGGAATCAGATGCTATATTTAAATGTTATTTACAGTAATAACTGCTACAATATAAATTTACAGTCATTGTGTGCCTCTAGTCAAATGACCTGTTTTGTTGTTTTTCTAAATGTATTAAAACATTTAAATATTGAAAAATAAATAAATAAATAAATTGTGGCTTGTGGAAAAGTTACACGTTAACACATCACATTTACTTTTTTAAGTTTAGTGTTCATTTTGAATACATAAATATTACAAACTAACTGCTAATATGCTTTTGGATGTTTTATTCAATGTTTCAAAAAAAGGAACTGAAGGAACAAGAAGTCAGTAAAATGATTATATACTGTAATTACCTGTTTACATTCATAGATATTTATATAGAACATTCTATGTACTTTATTAAACCTTAATTATTGAAAGCACACAGTTCTCTCTTCGTATCTTCCACTGCTCCATTCATCATTCTGGACACTTTATTTTTGTTTTCAGCTTCCTAGTTTACTACTATTTTTTTTAAATCTGTGAAATTGAATGGAACTAGAATATTAGCATCAGTTTATACATTTATCTCCAACTAAATTGGTTTGTATCATTTTAAAAACATTGACTCCAAACCTTTAAATGGTAGTGTATGTAAAATTTCTTCTTAAAGGGGATATTCTTTTTACAGAAACAGTAATTAACAGATGAACGCCTATAATTAATGTGTTTTAGGGTAAAACATCGTTTCTGTCAAGCACTTTCTAGCCTGTTTTAGACAGAAATGACATGCTTCCTGAGCTGCCCTGTTTCCAACCCTGTAAGTTAGATCAGTTAGATCATGGGTCAAGAGGGAGGTGCGATGCTGTCTGGTTACATCATGACACTGTAGCGGGAAACATGATGCTGCTAAGGACCCAGCTGTCTAAGAGAAGGCAATGTGAAATGTAACGTGTGCATATAATGTGTGTCAGGTAACTGAATGAGTAAATGAGGGGATAATGCTCAAAGCTGAGCACAGATTGCTATTCCAGACGTTCATTTCCTACTGTGCAGGCCCAATCAAGGTCAGTCATGTGATCAGCACCCTCTTGATAATGCTGACAGTGTTTATTCATACAATACATTCATCTCATACTATCTTAAACTGATCTTTTAGCAGCTGTGAATGATAAAGCACAAATAAATAGATACTTGTAAATAAATAAATATTTGTTGTCCAAGAAAGAAATGATGTCTATGCTACATCCAGTAATCTCATGTAATGCTGACTTGTTGCTGGCTCTGTAGAACTAATATGAGGTGTTTTTTGTTAGAACTGTCTACACATAGGCTTTGATGGAAGTTCTCTTTTTCTCTTGTAAAAAGGCAAAACTAATCTTGGTCAGTCCAACAAGATTGTTGCTTGCATCAAGCCATTTCAGAAAACACAGGCATACACATACACACACACACACACACACACACACACAGGGGCTTTCGTGTCATTCATCAGACTGATGCCATTCATGTCCAACACCTGCCATATGAACCTGGAAGACAAAAGTGAATTTGTTAGGACACTGTTGAAGACTCCCTGTATCTATAACTTCTTCCTCTCTTCTCCTCAATGTAGAGGACCTGAAGCCCACTTCAGTTTCGCTACAATACTGTGGTTCAAATGGAAATCAACAATGTGCAGGCCAAAAAAAAAAATAAACACATGAACTAATTACTGAAGAGAAAAAATCTTTTTGGTTTGCCTAAATTCTCTTTTCCACCTTGGAAGGTTTTGCAAAGTTTATACAGTGAATAAATACATACAATCCAATAGATACATTTAAGGATCAGCAATATGTGATCCTGGATAGGGCGCAGTGATAAAAGAGATTTGCTTGTCTGAAGCATGTGTTCTTTTTTTCGACTAAAAAGGTAGATCTGAACACAGAAAAAATTTTTTTTTTTACATGCAGGCTTCAGTGCATAGATTCCTGCAAAACAGTCCTTCTGTGTTGTCCATTTCGAGCACACTGACCAAATGCATTTGGCATAGTTACAAAATGGACCTCCTCAAATGTTTATATATGTAGCATTTCACACCCTCCTATCAATTGATTAACATATTGGTAAATATATATTTCCACATATATATTGATGAGTAAAAAAGAGAGAATGACAAAGAAAAACAAAAGAAGAGTAATCTAGAGCTCTAATTTAACCTGGTAAAGCCTTAATCTTTTTTTTTCTTTAATCACAGTAATATTTAGATATCTAAAAGAAGATTAAAACACAGTGTAGTCTAGATAGATAGATAAAGAAAGAAAAAGTAAGTGTCACACAGAAGAAGACTGTTATTACTCAGTTACAAGTCCAGGGTGAGCAGGAGGGTGTGATCTAGCCTCACAAATTGGAGGGCAGCTTAGAGCAGAGTGGTTCCAGTTCAGATGGGTGGGCCTCGGAGGACCTCCGCGGTGGAAGCAAGGGTGACGTCCCTGTTGGGTGAATGTGGTGGCGTGACCCGGGAGGAGTCTGTACTGGGGGAGCGATGTGCCCTGATACGGAGCTACAGGGCTTGGGTGTCAGTGTCGGGGAGGAGTAAGGGGAGATGCAATAGCCAGGATCCATGGAGGATCGAGGGGACGAGTGATGACCTAGAGCCTGGGTTACCTCTCCACTTAGCGTGGGGTGAGAGCTGGATAATAGTTTCATATCCTCGGTGAAACGGCTTAGTGGAGATTCGGTCCCCGAGGCGTGGTGGCCCGGTAGTTGACCGGGGCAGGAGGACTGAGGCATGAGCAGAGAACTGTGGGAGCCTGCTACACTAGAAGGGTCACTATAGTGAAAAGTTCTTCCAGTTACTGGGCTTTGGATCGTAGGGCTGGGGGCTAGTGGAGTGTAACAGGGAGAGGCATTAGCTGAGCCATACTGAGCTAGCGAAGCCAATGCTGACCTTTCTAAAGGCAACTGGGGAAGAAAGCTGGACCTTAGGCTGGACAAGGTGGATTGGGTGTTTGATGAAGGTGAGCCTTCAGGAGCCTGGGCAATATGGGTATGGCCTGTGGATGGGGATCCAGGCGGGGGTGTATGGAAGAGGTTTAGCACGCTTGAAGTCCTGCCACCCCCACCTGCAAATTGCTGCAGTGAGCCCATCTGTGTGGGCTTTTGTGATTGTTGACCATGTAGAAGCTGACTGGGAGCATGGCTGAATGATCCAGTGGAAAGAGGGCTACTGTTTGAAGACGTTGTAGTCAAGAGACCACAGGTTGCACCAATTAATGTGCCCACAGGGGATCCAGTTGAGGGCACTCCACATGATGCACCACCCACTGCCCCACCTACCGCACCAGACAAGGTTCCAACACCCGAGCCATCTGTCATTCCACCTGTCCCGCCTTGCTGGAGGCGGTTGGTCAGTGGCGGAGTACTTGGAGGGAAGGGCTGCTTGTGTTTCGGGGGAGGATGGAGCTGTGCAGTGCTTGATGTGGGGGATGCAGATCTGGAGAAGTTGCCAGAAGTTGGGAATGCGGAGGCGCCACCAATTCCAAACTGGGAACCACTGCTGGTGCTAGAGGCCTGCTGGCTGGCACTGCCTGACCCAGATGGCCCTGTTGAGTGGTGAGCTCGGAAGGATGCAAGTAGAGGGGTGTCCGCACCGGTACGAGGCATTGGAGTGCTGGAAGACGAATCTCCAGCTGAACCAGGACTTGCTGACGTGGGTACGACCTGGAACCTCTTCAAGCGGCTGAGAGGCTCTTTCATCGAACCCAAAACTGAGGACGAAGGCCGGAAGAGAGTGGCAGGCAGATGAGGGTGGTGGGTCAAGGCAATAGCAACTGATGTTGTAGCGGCAGCAGCTTGCAGGGGGGCTTGGATGAGTGGGGCCCAGATGACAGGGGTAGGTGATGGAGGAGCAGGAGGAGGTTGGTTTTGCATCAAGTGGGCACAGTGTGCCATGTCTCTGTCATGCTGGACAATCTGCTGGATGATCTCGTTCTCCTGATAGTTTAGGACGCCAGAGTTCAAGTCATGCTGGACCTTGTGCTGTAAGATGGAGTTCTTTTTTCCTAATGGATATAAAAAAAAAAACAGAATCAAGCAACACTACACACAACAACAGCCCAGTCATGAAAGATACAGATGTAATTTCTTGGCTTTCTCTACATCAACTGGTAGTTTCCTGTGCGGATTAATGAGGCTTTCTGGGCTTTCGTCATTTACTGACATACATATCTGTTAAATGAGTTATTTGAAATCCTGAACCAAAGCCCTACAGCATTAGCTCGTACACCAACAGAGCTTTCTTCATTCAAAAAAAAAGCTGCATTTATGGATCATTTGAATAACCTCTAAAACAAAGGACATTATTCACCCTCAGGCGGTGCACTGAATATTAAAGAGCACACCAAGCAAGAATTGCTATGATCAGGCTTCCTTTTAAATATCTCTTTTATTCCGTTCTTTTGTGCCAAACACTACACAACACTCCCTTTCTTTCAGCAGCAGCCGAGTCTCAGCAAGCCCACAGCTCTGGGAAGAACCCCAGGCTGAGGGGCTGATAGCAGGGAGGGGGATGGCCTGTGTGGAAATAGCTCTGCCTGGTAGGGGGTTTGATGCCTCCTGCAGGCAGGCCAGTCTGTGTTTGACTAGTCCTTACTGTTGAGCACTAGATAAGGCGGAGAAAGAAACCAGCGAGTAAACATGGCCTCGAACGCAGGGTGCTGATAGGAGGAGGAGAGACACAGGCTAGTCAGACAAATGGCACTTTTCCATGTTTGGTAGCTGCTGGATGGCAGGCCCGAAACATTGGGGTTGGTTGAAGGGCAGACACACTATCACGCAAACCCTCTCATGCTTCGGTAAAGTAGATATGAACACTAAAAATGGTTCCGTAATGCCGGGAAAAGGATGTAATGCACTCCAGCAACTGCTGACGTCTTTCCATGATTAGACAATGATATTTTTTTTCTGTGCCATTACCAGGCAAGCTACACTTCATTTATTATTAACTGAATATTACAATATTCCACCTACTGAACAAAACATTAGGAATAATCAAAATATTATTCACAAAATGTTTATAAAGTAACCAGGGCTACACAATGGAATCCGAATTAGCAGTCAGATGAGGGTAACCATTTCCTGATATGAGAAAGTGGCGATTAGGCTGCGGGCTGAAGGCCGTCGGATGGCCTGCGCTAACCTCGCAGCATTCCACTGCAGATCAGCAGATTGCATCAGATCCATTAATGCTGTAATTAATTAGTGAGGTCTGCAGCCCGTAAGTCCACTCTGCCAGAGAGAAAGGTGGTTCTACATGCTGGATTTGTGTTGAAAAGAAGAACAAGCAAAGCCTGGAATGAAGATCAGCAGGGAACGATCATTGTGAAACCCTAATAAAACTCTTCAATCTAGAGGTCTAGAGTTATTATAGTCAAGGTCTAGAGTTATTACAGTAATTTGTCTGTACTATTTACATGTAATTATGTAATTAAATAAATGTGTGCAGTTGCATAATGAGTCACATTTACATTTGTTTTACAATCTGTATTTTTTTTGCCATTTTCCCTTCAATTTTCTCCCCAAGGCCGTCCTGCCCCCCAGAGAGAGTGAGGACAATTGTGCTCTCTTGGACTCTTGGCCATGCATGGCTGTGGCCTCCCTGGGGATCAAACTGTTGATCTCCTGAGGATATCAACAGTACTTCTAACTTTTTTCTGGTTGTATTGATGTGAAGAAATGATAAAAACATACCAAAATGTAAATGATAGTTTACTTTCTTTAAAACAAAGCTGTATGTGCAACTATATTCATTTGATTCAAATAATAATATAAAAACACTTCTTCAATTGTTGATGCTTTTGAATCTATGATGACTATGGCAGCTGGTATTTAGCTTCTGAAAGATTTCTCCAGTCACATTACTTCTTTTTATGTTGATCCTATTTGCGGTGTTGCTCATTCCATGTTGTCCCTTTCTGGTAACAAGTCGGCAGACTGATGTAGACTGTTTTAGATGGGAGCGAAATGATTCAGTTTGTTATTTGCGCGGTAGTGTGTGGGCTGGTAGTGCTAGGTGTCACTGTTTACTGTGAAGGGTGTCTGGGCCCCTGCAGTGGCAGATAAACACAGGCCTCAGTGACAGCACTAACATAGCCAGCCGCTGTGGTGTCTGAGCCTTCAGCTGTCAGGCTCAATAAGGCAGGGGATGTGAAAGACTGATGGGGAAATTATATTGTACTCGCAGGCATTAAATGGATACGTTCTAGGCGCTTAAACCAATCTCAGAGCCTTACCTCTCATTTTCATTCGAATACAATATATTATTATATTATATTATTATATATAAATACATTATTTTCATGATATAATGATGTTTTAATAAATTATTCATTTTAAGCTCAAAAGAGCCTAAGAATTAATTACCACTAGTCAGTTAACAGGTACAATATTATTATTATGGCATCTGACAAAACTTTCTTGAGACTTCAACATGAGTCAGATTAAGCCTAGCCCTATATCACGCTAATTTAATTGTAGCATATAAACAATGTTAGGTTTCATTCCATTCATTCTTCAATCCACAAAATTCATATATGAATATTAAGCAGCAAAATGAATGTGATTTCATATAAATCTAAGTTTTTATATACAGTATATCTGCTGACTAAATCCACAGTTTAGCCCCACCCATTGAAGTGTGTGATTGAAGTGCTGTGATTTCTGAACGAGGCTTAATACACAGCACCCATTTAGAACAGAGATCCATAACATTTATCAGTATTAAAGGTGAACTAACAAAAATAATGAATTCTAAGGGAAAAAGAAGGCTGGGAAATGTTTGTCTGGAAAATGGATTCTGTTTTTGGTGCATAAAACTGTACAAAAGTCATCAGTGGGCCTCAAATAAAAAATACAAGAAAATTGGAAAACTAATTGGCTGGCCTTTTCTTGTTAAATTGACTAATTCTCAGTTAAATCTACAAATTGTAAGTAAACAGACCAATTCTATGAAAAATGCAGATTCTAAAGTGTCTATCATGTCAAAGTAGGGATATTTTATTATGATTTGGTGACAAGCTATTGTGTGGTCTATCACTTTGTTTTTCATTCTTGATCGTGTTTTTGTTATTTGATGCCAAACAAATGGGAAAAAGTCACGAGTCCAGACTCAATACAGAATGTAAAAAAATTGTAACTAGTAGTTATGCTTAATTACATACAGAAACAATGTAACATAAATCAAATACATGATAAAACCACAATCACTCTAGACCTCTGAGGGTTAAAATGATATCCAAACAGGGAAGCAGTTTTAGGGGCCGTCCTACCTATGCGGTCGAGGCGGTCCAGAGCGACAGTCTCAAAGGCTCTCCTCATCATGGGGTATTCCTCCAGCACCTCGTTGAAGTTATCCACTGAGAGAGAATACAGACGGCAGTATGTATCTGCCCTCACACTGGCCGTCCGCCGTCCTCTGGTCAGCAAACAGATCTCTGCAACAGACACAGGGAGGACACGTCACAGTTTAACCTGTATAACTCTCTAGTTCTAATATTCACTTGTATTTACACTTTAATAGCTCCCAATATCAGAGTACACCTCGTTCAATTCCCTTGAATTTCCTTTATATAAATGTGTGCATTATTTCCACATGAATAAGCAATATTCTGTCTTTCTGTTCACTTACTTTTGGCACATGTGTGATGGTGTACAGTCAAGGACATTCAGTGCATTTCTTTTTCAGTAATGTTGCACATCTCAGTGGAATTGCACTATAATAAGTGACATTTAAATATTTGTGACACGTTACATAAGCACAGTTGACACCAAGTGAGCAGAGTCCAAATTCAGCCTTTAAATGAAATGAGTGTAGTAGGGATGAGCGGATCTACACTGGGACATATAATCTGAACATATCAATACTGTTCTTATAAGTTCAACACATCAATAGTGTTTTCTTTTAGTAATACAGTGGTACCCCGCTTAACAAACGCCTCACAGAACGAACGTTCCGCATAACGAACGCCGCCTCAGACGTGCGCGTGACTTGCAGAACAAACACGTTTCACACAACGAACCGCACGTCACACGTGAAAATCGAGTTTTACGTGAAAAAAAAATGCCTGAATCCGGCCAGATGTGTCTCAGATGAAGACAAAGCATCATGCTGTGTTGTTTCTCCCCATTAGTGTCATTTTTT
>JBBPCZ010000019.1:5339113-5350142 GCA_037974445.1 Brycinus macrolepidotus | reverse complement strand
AAGTGTGAACCCCAAGAAAAAAACCTAACATCATTCCCTGCTTTGGTGAATGTTTTACTAGTTTTCTCCCCCATTAACAGTGCCGTGTCTTCATTTTTTAGTAATTTTTTCGATTTTTTCGTGGCAACCTGGAACGGATTACATGATTTCCCATAGAAGTCTACGGGAAATGGTGTTTAGCACAACGAACTCCCTGCATGACGAACGCGCCGCTGGAACGGATTGTGTTCGTTATGCAGGGTACCACTGTAAACTGTATATAAAGTCAAAGGCAAAAGTTTGGGTGCCCCAGTTTGCTGATTTTCAGCACATTCTGCACATGCTTTATTGCACTACTATTTATTGCAATTACTGTTTATTTGCTCAATTTAAAAAAGTTGGGAAACATATGTGGAATGTGTTTTTTTTGGCCAAATTTATATTTTATGTTTCCCACATATCAATACCTCAAATCCAGTAAGTAGATAGATAGATAGATAGATAGATAGATAGATAGATAGATAGATAGATAGATAGATAGACAGATAGATAGACTGACTGATTGATTGTGAAGTAAAACATGCAGAAAAATAACATATTACGTGTATTAATTACAAGAAAATCAACAAGACATGTACGTTGCCCAGATATGTTTGAATGCACATGACTGTCCATCCTTTTATGAAACTGAGAGTGAAGAAGGATCTTTGATGGTGAAAATGTGTGGACATAAACTACTTTTCCTTCCATCCTGTCCCTCTGATGCTCATACACACAGCCCCATGAGATGCAGCAAATGTTCTATAATGGCAATAATGGCAAACCATTCACTTTTAGCACTCCATCGAACAGCTGGTTTATGTGGCGGTTTATTTAAAGTTTGACCAAAAAAATCCAATTTACACAATTTTCCACTTTTGTTGCACAGCCAAGACAGTTTTAGAGCCCAAATCACCCAAATCATTTCCATAAATATGTCCCAAAAACATCCCTCAGCCTGCTCAAACTTCACTAAGGTTCTGCAGACCTTTTGATCTGGTTTAGGACTCAACATGACTTACTGTGAGCCATAAAAATAAATAAAACTGGTGGCATTACCCTGGGAGGTAGCACATAGTTTACACATGAATAAAAAGTACTACAACAAAAAAATTAAAGCTTAAAGTACACATACCGATAGACAGAACTATACGTGTGGGATGTATTTATTCATGTGTAAATGATATATGAGTCATAGACACCTGAGTCAAGTGAATTCACCGCTTTTCCCACAGCATCTAAACAGACGTAATGTAAATGCAATGTCTCGGTCCTTTGTGTGAACCTTTTATGAACCTGTGCAGGAGGATTAGTGTCTCGTATTTTCCCCGTGTGAGAGTTCAGCCTGAAACGGCACCGTCAGCTCATGCTCACGCCTTGCTCTCCTCGCATCTCCGACGTCTGAAAATGGGAACTTTCTATCAAAGAAAAAAGTCCAGCTCACCGCCGCCTCATTTTTTTTTCCCTTTTTTTTCGCATTAAAAATGTGAATTTTCTGTAATCCAGAGCTGAAGCACTTAATACCATTTTCGGAGCTTAGAGGGTTGGCAGACCTCATCCGTCATGGCGGATCAGGAGAATTATGCACCATTTAACAGGCCGCAGTGCGCGGCCACTCTGGCAGAGCTGGGACTGATGGTACCTCGCTGAGGCTCGGACTTCTCCTCTGAGTGGTCAGGGTGTGGGGGGTCTGCAAGGACTCAGGTGGGCTTCAGAGTTCTACACTGTGGCAGGAAGAGAATCGAGTACTATATCACACACCCCACTCCTGATCAAGCAACACTCACACTCTTTTCCTTCTCTTTCTAGAGTCTTGTGTGGTGCGCCAAGGGCCCGATTTCCACATTACACTCCCTGTATGTTGGTTTGTGTGTGCGGTGTGTTTTCTTATTGCCACTCTCTTTCAGTGACGTGTGTACTTGTGTATTTGAATGGCTCAGCATTACTGCAGTTCAAACATGTGGAATCAATGTTTTTCAAAACTATAAAACAAATTTAGATGCAGACAAATAATTGTAATGATTCAAAAGATACATGAATTGAATAATTAAATGATTTTAAACAGCAGGGAAATATGAAAGTTGCAATAAATAAATAAATTAATTAATCAATAAATGAATAAATAAATGTGTTCAGAACGATAAACTGTGCTGTTGACAGCATCTAAAATTAGGTTTAAACAATAAAATGAATGCTCAGAATATTACAAAATGGTCACCAAGTAGATTGTACCACTTTAAAGAGGCGAGAAGAGTAACAGCAATAGTTACGACACAGTTATGCAGTAGGGGTCTAGTAAAGTGTTACCAAATGGCTTTTAATGTATAAGAACTAACCTCTTCATGTGTAGATAATGAAATAAATGATTATCGCCTATAAAAGAGCAACAGCTATTTATACGAGAAGTGATTCAAAACTTTTGACCAGTGGTGTAAGTGTGAGTCAGCGTTTGTGTGAGCGTGTGTGTAATCCGTTTTAGGGACACTGAACTTCAGCAGTGTTTTTGCTGTGGGCCATGCCCTGGTGTCCCCCTGCTCTGTGTGTGTCGAGGGGGTGTCTCTGT
The DNA here is from genome assembly GCA_037974445.1 of Brycinus macrolepidotus. Lineage (NCBI taxonomy): Eukaryota > Metazoa > Chordata > Actinopteri > Characiformes > Alestidae > Brycinus > Brycinus macrolepidotus. Next base: position 5,347,561 of record JBBPCZ010000019.1, on the reverse strand, counting down.
GCCCTGGGTAATCCCCCCATCCTCGCATCCCTGCTGAAGAGGAGAGCAGCTCTCAGCTCATCTAAATCCCCTCCACCCGGGGGTCTCTTCTGGCTGAGGATAGCACACACGAGATGAGACACTGAGCTTGGGAGAGGGGGCGAGAGAGAGAGAGAGACAGTGAGAGAGAGAGAGAGAGAGAGAGAGAAAGAGAGAGAGGAGGCGGGAGAGAGAGCAAGAGAAAGAGAGGGACAGAAAGAGAGAGAGAGAGGGAGGCCTCTACCCCTAGAGACCCACCAAACGTCATGTCACTACAAATGTGAATCGAAGTCCTGACACTCAGTGGTGTGTCAAGCCCACTAAAGCTGCAGGATAATTGGCCAGCATAATGTGCACAATGCTCAAAAGTTTGAAATTATTACCTAAATGTTAAGAGTGAATGTATTAAATGCTACAAAATGAATTATTTTAATTCATATTAATTGAATTAAAATCATTTTAATGTGAAGCGAGTCCTCAGTAATACATGACTACAGATTCTGAAAGTCTTAAATAGAGATGGCACGACACCACTTTTCCAATCCTTTTCCAACACTGATATTAAAATCTGAGATTTGGCTGATATTGATACAGTATTTTTTGTTTAAAAGTGATTAAGCCTTAAACTGAAGCACTTAAGGTGAGCATCTCGCTGAAATCCCTTAATCACTGTACCACCCTACAGAAAGAAATACACAGCTAACATGATCTCACACAGTGTGAGCGTGTGTTGGGTCAGCAAGGATTGGATCATTTTTTTTCTCTCATAATATCCCACCTGACATTTTCTGTTGAAATCAACCCGATAACGGTACAGATAAAAAAAGTAAAAAAAGTAGCACATTTTGTGCCCAGAATGATGAACAAAGCTGAAGATGACTCAGTAAAAACTCTGTAACACTATAAATAGTATTAAAACTGAAAACTGTAGCTTGTATTGGCAAAAGATAAGAGATAAGAGATAAGATAATCCTTTATTAGTCCCACAAGTGGGAAACAGAGGTGGGTACTGTGACAAGGAATTTCTATGATACAGTATTTATGTGTCATAGCATGTAATTTATAATTTAATGTCTTCTTCTTATTCCAAAAACATAAAATATTGGATAAATACATTTTGGTTCCCAGTTTATGTTACTGAAATATATAAGTAGGAAAATCCTAAGTTTTTTTTAGGATCTTATAATTCAGAATCTCTCAAAGTCTCAGAATACCTGCCTTGCCAGAGTTTCTGGGACCATGTTTCTTTTGTTATGGTCAAAAGAGAATAATATATTACATTACATTACATAATAATAATAATTCCAGCAATCATACCAGCACAGCAAACATACCATCAAGCCATTTCCACATCAGTTTTTGGTAAATGCATCATGAGCTTAGACTCACATTTTTTGTGATTTTTCAAGCCTCCTAAACCTGAAAGTGATAAACAGTATTGAATTTAGTGTCATGTGAACATTATAGACTCTGGAACACAGGTAGGCACTGTTTTTCACTTTAGTTGTATTTTTCACGTAAAGCAAGTTTGTTAAGTGGGGCAGTGAGTTAAGTTACGGGGAAACGTGGGGCAGAGCTGAGCTGTGATGCATTTCTTTTCCTGCCTGATCCATCACGATTCATTCTTTCCAAACCTCATCATTTAGTAATCATGCCTTGGCTATGTCACCACGCACCAGAAGGTGGGAAAATATGTTCATTATATCAAGCTTGACCTCCCCCACCTACCATCCCCACCAAAAAAGTGAAAGCACTCAGGCAGCTCACCCTACCTGTTACTGTGTTTAACACATCATGGTACTGAAGGAAAAGTTTGATAGTTATGGTATCCCTGGTTAGTTATGCTGTTGTACAATAAGAGTGGGAGTTAATACACTGGCAACCATCTATGCCTAAATAAACTGAATAATATCTGTTTGAATTTCCATTTTTATTGGAAATCGATGAAATATATAAATTATATTTTATTTTCCCTGCCACCCTTAGAGCCTCATCCATCTCTCGGCATTAACAGTCTTAAACTCTCTCTTTGTTTTCACGTGATCGGTCCTGCAGGCCACCAGATTTATTCGGGTTCTGTTTTAGTAAAGTCACCGTGACCTCTAGTCTCTTCTTCCTTAGACCTAAAACTTCCCTCCGCAGTACATCATTCGCATAAGCATTATGGACGAGAACTCTTGTGCGTTTCTGACTCAGCCCGCCTAGTGACTCATCAGAATAACAGAAGAAAAATCCTGCATGAAATCCTAAACAGGCTTAGAGTGCTGTATCCTGCCAGCGTGCTGCATGCACTCCAGCTCCATCACTGTCTTATCGCTCCACCCCCTGCCGAGCCTCTCCACTAACAGACTACCTACATTACTACGCCATCCTCCCATGATAGGAAGGGTGTGCGTGCTTGTTTGCACGGGCCAGTCATAGAACTGCGACTGATACTGATGATGCTGCAGGAAAGTGTAGCCTTTAAAGTGTAATTACACCCAGAGGTCAAAGTAAATATATTACTTTGCAGTCTTGTTGGGATGTATAATTCTTCTCAAATTATTCTTCTTAAAAGATTGTGAGAAGTCCAGCTTCCACAGTGCCCCCTCTGGTTCAACTCTGCAGTAAGGGCACATTATGTAGCTCACGTCGCTCCCTGATCCGGTTCCCTGCCTGATTTGCACCGTACACTGAACTGGCTTACACAGCGCTGCCTGATCTGTGCCACACACGCCTTTCTGAGAAAACATATTTCATGAGATCTGCTGTAACAGTAGCAAACCACAAACATGCATCTGCTTTATATTACTATAAAGAAGAATTTCTTCCAGAAACCACTATATAAGTTGCATGAGTAGCAGCTGTTAATCTTTTTATGAAATAAGATAATGGTAAATCCCACGAGAGCTTTTTCATATTATGTTAGTGTCAAGCTAGCCGTGCTCTTTTCTAGTTTAATACTTCTCAGTACTAAGTGTCCTTCTATCTGTCAGTCTGGGGTGAAATCATTCATGTTCGATGACAAAATGCTATATTAAAGTGCTATAGGCCAATCTCAAATAGCCCACCACTGTCTATATAGTGCACTAAATAAGGGCACTTAATGTTACACTAGACAGGGAGTCTCGCAGCTGAATATAAATGACTTTCCATTAGAGACATTATTACACTATTTGTGTGTAGAAAAAGTTATTTTTGTAAAGTAATCCTTGTATTTTTCCTGTTTCTTGGTTTTTGTATGTTCCTTACGTTTTTTCCCACTGTTTTCTTGTCTATGCTGCTGTTTACACTCTCCATGTGCCTCTGTTTACCTAGCCATGTGTCTGTGTATCCAAGTGAGTCTGTTGTTTTGGTCGTAGCCCCCCTTAGCCCTGCCCCCTTGTTATGCTGCTCATCTGTATCTTGTTCCTGCCTCCTCCCCTGACAAGATGTTCTTGTTTCCCTAGTAAGTATATTAATATAAAGCAGTGTTTCATGCAGAAACCACTATATAAGTCAAGTAAGTGACAGATGTTAATCTGTTCATGAAATAAGATAAAAGCAAATCCCACTTGAGCTTTTCCATATTATATTAGTGTCAAGCAAACAGTGTTCTTATTCCCTGTCCTAGTTTAATACCACTTAGTTTCACTTAGGTTTCTTTCTGTCTGTCAGTCTGGGGGTGAAATTCGTGTTTGATGACAGGGAGATGAGAGGGATACACACAAAGTTAGATTTAGTATCAAAATGCTATATCATCACCATGCCCCACTTACATGAGACAGAAACTCTCAGGTAGATTATCAAACCTTCAAGCAGGATCACATGCTGACCATTACTCAGGCAACTGGGGAGAATATGTCTGTTTTGTTCCTACAGTGACGCAAGTGCGTAGTGATTCAGGTATGCAGTTAGGACGACACTAATAAGCTTGTAAAAAGCGATTGATTAGATACATTAGCCTCATACCTTCAATGCAAAATGAAAGAACTGTCAGACACCAAACACATCTTGATTGACTGACTGCGGGATAAGGAGGAAAACTGTGTGTGTTTTTTTTTTTGTCAAACTATCGCTTTAAGGCTATTTTCCTGTGTGTGGCGGTGGGAGAAGTATGGGTGGCGTGAGGTCGGCGCTGGCCAGGCTCACCTGCGCTCGGAGCCTTTCTGTCAGCTCAAATATCCATCGTCCACCGAGCCCCGAGCAGCCACAGTGGACACACTAACCTTTCAGAGCGTGGGCACCCTGCGAGCCTGATCCAGCCTGACACTACAGCATGCACATGTTAACGCTGCGAGAGAGCTGCAGTCTGCACCACTGCTGATACGCAAGGGTTCAGAGTCTGCGCTGCACTCACGGCTGCAGCACACAGATACTGGACATATTACCGGTTACACTGTCTGCTACACAGACAGTCAGTTACTCAGACAATGAGTGGATTTCCCTTAACCACTGTGCTCCAAGCTTGCGGAGCAACAGCATTGAGATTACAGTGATAGTTCATCAAAAAAACTCACTTACACCATTTTTGGCCCCAAATGGTCGATCAGCCAAGACATGTTTGGTGTTTTCTGAGCTTTGCACTGAAGCAACCAGGTGGAGGTCTGCACTCCCGTGGGAGTCCCATGGGAGGGATAGCTTTCACTGTTGTGAGTGGTAGACAGTGGCCGACGAGTCAACAGTGTGGGCGAGAGCAAAACAATTCATACATGAGGAGAAATACTGCTTATTAATGAACAGACTAAACAAAATGATAATATCTTAATATATAAGTAATATAAAAGAATATTTATGTAAAGCACCTTGAGCTGCATTCAAATGTATGAAAGGTGCTATATAAATAAAATGTATTATTATTATTATTATTATTATTGATAACACAAATACTGAAAATTAATAAACTCATTCGAAACTAATTCTAAACAATCACACAAACATACAAATTGCCTTCTTATAGGTTACAGAGTTGTCATTTGGGACCAATGTAAATGGAAACCAGCTACCATTTACTTGCTGTGGTAAATGATGTCCTTCTCAGACAATTTATGTTGCCTAAAGCCATGCAGATCAAACCAAAAATAAACATTCTGTGGTTTATTCTCAAATAATAATATAATAATGCTTATATATTAATGAGGGAATAAATATCCCATGGTAAAGTTAATTCACAAGAAAATTAAATGATCCAGCTGACCATGATTACCATATTATGTCAGCAGACAACAATTCATTTATGAACAAATTTTGGATGTCAAACAGTCAGAGTGGGACAGAAACATTGTCAAGTAGACAGGGTGAGAGTGGACAGAAACATTTAGGTTATGGGACAAATTTTCTGCTGGAGCGGTGTGAAGCAGTGGGAGCGGCACTAAAAATGTTAATGTGAAATTATTGATGTGCTGTCCTTGGACAAAAAAATGGACAAAAGTATGCAGCATAGCTAAAACAGTACTAGCAGGTGTCCCAAATCTTGGCTTTTTCCTGGACTTCTGTCTTGTTTTATAGGTAACAGACTCTCATACAGTAACAGAAACTACACACACAAGTCTATCTGAGATTAAATAACAACTCAAAATGTTTTGGGGCCAGTCTGTGAGGATTTAGGCTTGCAGTTCTAATAGGGGCATAAGCCTTCATTATTTGTTAGCTAAATTAGCTTCATAGATCCGGAACAAAATTAAGGAAGCATACTTCAAACACCAAATTTGACTAATTGACTATGTTTTGGGTAAGGTGTAGAATAGACGCACTTTATTTGCCAAACTAACAATTTAAAGGCGTCTGAGTCCAAAACACAAACAGAGGCCTGAAAGCCAATATCCACACATATTTGCACATGCACAGGCTCACACACATTCATTTTCTCTCTCTCTTTCATTCCCTCAGTCCCTCAGTGTCTTTCTCTGAGCTGGGGCTTGATAGCAGAGCTCTATGTTACCAGCTTTAGTGCTCCACAGATTAGCTGCACCTTGTTAAGGGTGACAGGGCCGCAGCCAGAGGAGACCAGCCATGAGATGACAAGACAGATTTGTGAGGGCACATTCGATTTTTCTACTCCGCAAAGTCTCCTTGGCCAGAAAAAGGGCCCAGAACAGCTATGGAGAAATATGCTTCATAAAGAAACTTGATCCAGAAAGCAAGAAATACAGAAATTAAACTGAGAGAAACATGAACAAAAAGGTAACAATTACATAACAGTAACACACTGTATACATGGATTGGTCATAATATTAAAACCAGTGGCAGGTGAAGTGAACAACACTGATTATCTCGTTACAGCAGACAAGTGGTGGGATATATTAGGCAGCAAGTGAACAGTCAGTGCTTGAAGTCGATGTGTTGCAAGCAGGAAAAATGGAGAAGCATAATGATCTGAGCGACTTTGACAAGGGCCAAATTGTAATGGTTAGAGTCAGAGCATCTCCAAAAACAGCAGGTCTTGTAGGGTTTTCCTGATGTACAGTACCAAAAGCAGTCTAAGGAAGAACAACAACAAGGTGAACCAGCGACAGGGTCATTGGTGCCCAAGGCTCACTGATGCATGTGCGGCGCAAAGTCCAACCTATTTGAAATGATGTAAAGTAAAGTGTAACGTGTCCACAGCACAAAATTCTTTCTCTGCATGTAACCCATTCGCCCAAGTGAAGCAGCGGGCAGCCAGGAACACAGCGCCCGGGGAGCAGTGTGTGGGGATGGTACCTCGCTCAAGGTATCTCAGTGGTGCCACTAGCAGTCTTGGGATTCAAACCCACGACATTCTGATTGCAGGGGCAACGCCCTAACCACTAGTCCACTAGCTGCCCTCATCTCACAGAAGAGCTACCGTAGCACAAACTGTTGAAAAAGTTCATGCTGGCTATGATAAAAAAAAGGTGTCAGAACACACAATGCATCACAGCTTGCTGCATATAGGGCTGCATAGCCGCAGACCTTTCAGAGAGCCCATGCTGACTGCTGTCCACTGTTGAAAGTGCCTATAGAAGACACATGGGCATCGGAACTTGATTCTGGAACAATGGAAGAAAAAGAATCATATTTTCTTTTACATTGTGTGGATGACCAGGTGCAATGTGCGTCACTTACCTGGAGAAGAGATGGCACAGGATGCACTATGGGAAGAAAACAAGCTGGTGGAGGGAGCTGGTGTGATGCTCTGGGCAATGTTCTGTTGGGAAGCCAAGTACATCCCTTCATGGCAACAGCATTCCTTAATGCTACTACAATAATGTGCCCTCCCACACTGCCAACATTGTTCAAGAATGGTTTGAGGAACATGACAAAGAGTTCCACGTGTTGACTTGGTCTATCCGATAAAGCATCTGTGGGATTTACTGGACAAATTACAGGACTTACAGGATCTGTTATCAACATCTGGGTGCCAGATACCACACCACACCATCAGAAGTCTTGTGGAGTCCATGATTTGAAGAGTCAGAACTGTTTTGGTGGCATAAGAGGACCTACACAATATTAGTGGTTGTATTTGTTATGGTTGTTTGTGCTCAGAAGTGTGTATAGGTGCATTCAAAAATGCAAGTTCAACAATATATAGAAACAGCATTTCGTCTACCCTTTCTTTCCCTTCATTATATTTTTCCCTTCCATTTATTCATTTTCTTTTCCCTTCCATTTATTCATTTTCTTTCACTTTCTGTTCCCTTACTTATCTTTCCTTTCATCCTTTTCCTTCTCTTCATTTTGTTTCTCTTCTCTTCAACTCCCTTTACTTGCCTTCTCTTCTCCCGTTTGGTCCTCTCCTCTAGTTTGCTCTTTTTCGCCTATTCATGCAGTGTCATCATGGAAAGTCTTTTGCTCTGCACACTACAGACCTCATCTCTGTAATCTCTGTGATCTAAATCATGTATTTTAACCCATTCGTGTGCTTTGAATCATTGATATCCAGTAGGATGAGGGGAGGCCTGTGAATGTTCTCCACTGAGAGACAAACACTCACACGCACACATGCATATGCACACACAGAAATAATGTATAATGCAACATAATGCAATGCACATGTGCACACACGCACAATGTATAGTTAAATGCCCACATGTGCAAACACACACACACACACACACACACACACACACACACACACACACGTGTGTGTGTACAGAGTGTACAGTGAAATGAACAAACAACCCCCCGACATATGTGCGGGCGCACACACACACACGTACATCACAAGGTGATCTGTAGTGAAGTCCTAATGTGAGGCATTCTGATCATGACATACCTATGTGTGTGTGTCTGTGTGTGTGTGTGTTTGTGTCCACTCCCTCATTTGGGTAATGAAGGGTCTCAGGGAGAAAGAGAGAGTGCACCGACCCTGTTTAACGTGTCACATCCCTCTCCGCGCGCGCACACACACACACACACACACACACATTCCCACCCACACACACACACACACACACACACACACACACACACACACACACACACGCGCTCTCTAACTTCATGGCGTGG
>JBBPCZ010000019.1:5310562-5323475 GCA_037974445.1 Brycinus macrolepidotus | reverse complement strand
GGTGAATGGGTTAAATGCAGAGAAAGAATTTCACATTGTTCACACTGTGTGCTGTGGTGTGTTCACGCGTGACTATAGGGGACCACTTTACTTTTAAACCGTTCTCGCACACGTTGTCTGCCAGCACGTGGAGACCGGCGAGGTGACAGTGCCCGTGCCCGTGGTGCTGGCCGGCATTTGTGTGCTGGTCTCTGCTCCCAACAGCGTGGCCATGAGGGTCCTAATCAGCAACAAAAGCAAACCAAACATATACATACATATGTACACACTACAGGCAGACATTTGGGGCCCCGCTCAGGATTTTTTAAATGATACACCGCTCTTTCAAAATTCTGTTACAAGACAACATAAGAAATACTTAAAACTTATAAATACTTATAAAAATTATTCTTATTGCATTAATACTAACTTTCAGAAGCCATTCTGCACTACTGATCTGCTGGTACAGCACACAAAATCTTACACACAGAAATGTCAGTCTTACAGTTATTTTGTTACAATAATATTCTGTAATTGTGCTGCACTATTGTTTATTGTCTTTTTTTAAATTCTCTATTGTCTTACTATCTTTATTCTTCCGTTGCACTGAGCATGCTAATGACAAAAGAATTTCCCTTGGGATAAATAAAGTCCTTTCTTATCTTATCTTAAATGTAACTGACTGTTTTTTTTTAAGTGTAATGCAACAATATACACTGTATGTGCAATTTAATGGATGTTAAAGTTTAAGTATGTATGATTTTTTATCAAAATAACCACTTCTTGCCTTTTTCACAGCAGCAAAGATTTGCTGTATCCTTTCCAGCAATTTTTGGAAATCACTTGTGTCCAAACCCTCCCAGCACCTTTTCAAGCCTGCAAACAGTTTTGCTGGGCCCTCATTTCGAACTTGTCAGTCCAGCTCGTCCCTGCAGCTCAATGGGAGAAAGAGATCTGGAGAATGGGGAGGCCAACACAACATTCTCAAAACCTTTTGGTTTTCTTTGGACTGGGTGTATTTTTGGCACAATTTGAAGAATGTTTGGGGTGATTATCCTGTTGAAGATTAAAACTTTGACCAATGATATGTAAACCACGGATTACTTTGATATTAAAGAATTAAGTGATACTTTAACAGACAGACCTGATATGCGTCTTCTGAACCAGTAGTTTGAGCCTTTGCGGATAAATAACAGGTTACTACCAACTACCAGTATAAATTACTGAAAAGTAGTTAGTTACATTTGTTTTAAGTATTTCGAATGTTTTGTTGTAATAAAATTTCGAAAAAGCAGCATATAATCTACTTTTAAAAAAAAATGTCTCTATATATCTCGCTGGATGTTGAGTTTTATTGGTATACAGGGAGGGATTTTTCCACATTAACACCATTATTTACGATTCTGTTATGACATGCCTTGAGAGCTAATCTGATTCCTCCACTGAGAGTACCCCCCTGAAAGTATAACACAACCACCCACAGAGTCCCATAAAAAAACACCTGTTCTGAGCTGCGCTCAAGCCAACACTTGCAGAACGGCAGTTTTAGGAGAGGAGGGAGGTAAAGAGGGAGAGAGAGAGAGAGAAAAGGAGAGGGGGGGGAGGGAGAATGAGAGAAAGAGAGAGAGAGAGAGAGAGATGGGAGGGGTAGAAAGAGAAAAAGAGAATGAGAGAGAAAGGGACAGAGAAATGAACGAGAAAGAGAAAATAAGAGACAGACAAGGACAAAAAATGAGTGAGAGAGAGAAGGATGAGAGAGAGAGAAAGAGAAAGAGTGAGAGACAGACAAAAAGTGGAAAGAAAGAGAAAGAAGAGAGAGAAAAGAAAAAGAGAGACAAAAAAGAAAAAAGAGAAAAAGAGTGACGAGATGAATTATTTCAGCTGAGTCCTCTCTGAGGAAATTTCTTTTTAACTCCACAGAAACTGCATGTAGGGCCCTTTAGTTCAGGTTAACTGGGGCTGTGTAATCGCACACACACACACACACACACACACACACAAAAACACGTTCTCTCTCTCTGTCTCACTCTCTCTCTCTCTCTCTTACACACACACACACACACACACACACACACACGCACACATACACACACACACGCACACATACACACACACACAGCTCAAGTTGTTCACGTTAATGTCTGCTCAGAAAGCCCCAGGCTAGGCCTCAGCAGATAACTCTCTATAAGAAAACAGAGTTTATATATGAAACACAGTGCAAGATGTTCAATTAATGTGCACATATCTGTGGAGCAATTAGAGAGGAAAAAGAAACAAAAGAGAAACAAACAGCACTTTACACACAACATTTTAGCACAAAACACCCAACTACTGTGACTCTCAGCACTACATGGAGTTTTAACCTGTAAACATCCTCAAATCATTTTAATAAAACATCAGCTCCCAATGAAAGACCTGACTAAGATCACACAATCCTTCCGCTACATCTTCAGTCCGCGTGAGATACAGGGCCTAATTATTGATTCCAAAAAGTAGGACACCAGTCTTTGTAAAAAGGTACTGAAGCACTAAAGCATGTTAAAAAGCCAACAGAGCTCAGGATTGCTCTCTTTCACATGCCCACAATAAAAACAGACCCCCCACAGTTTCCTCCATACCAACAGGGTTATCAATGATTGTGATTCTGCAAAGAAAGGATCGATAATTTACTACACACAGTCAAACACTAAGAAACGGACCAAGACTATATACTCTTGAATCAAATGCAAATTAAAGCAGGATCACAAACCCACCAAAAATCTACATTCTAATAACCTCAGCCCATCAAAGGTTTCACCAAGAACTTTAAATGAAAATCTAACACAAAATATAGAGCAGGCGAAGACAAAACTGAAAACTGAGGTACCAAAGACAATTTGAGGTTGTATTTATTGATCTTGCTATTTTTTGTTAGTTTTTATGGTCGTCAATATTTCCGTTTTTCTGTTTATTTACTGATTTTTTTTTCTTTCCTTTGCTTTGGCAAAATTGATGGGGGGGGCGGGGCAAGAGAGAGCAAGAAGGAAGAGAGAAGAAAGAGATAAGAAATCAAAGAAAGAAAGGAAGAGTGAGAAGAAAGAGAGAATGAGAAAAAGGGAGAGAGAGAAAAAATAAAGAGAGACAGAAAGAAAGAGAGAAAGAGAGAGAAGAAAGAGAAAGAGAGGAGAAAGAGAGAAAAGAAGGAGAGCGGAAAGAGAGGGGGAGTGAGAGAAAAAGACTGAGAGAGTGAAAGAAAGAGAGAGAAAGGGTAAGAGGTGAAAGAGAAAAAGAGAGAGGAGAAGGACAGAAAAGAAACATGGAGAGAAAGAGGGGGAGAGAAAGAGAGAGAAAGGCAGATAGAGAGAAGAAAAAGAGAAGAGAAAGAAAAAGGGAGAACAGAAAGAGAAAGAGAAACGAGAAAGAGAGAAAAGAAAGAGAGAGGGAGTGAGAGAAAAAAGAGTGCAGTGATGGTGCTGACTGTGAAAACTGTTCTACAAAGACATGGCACTGTAAAATGTGTCATTCGTTCAACAACACCTTTATTTATCATCATAACTTGGATGAAGATCAGATTGCATTGGTGCAGAAACACAGACCAACTTTTTCCTCACAACTGCACACAGAATGACGCCAAAGCCAGAAGATGTGAAGCAGAGGCAGCTTCTGTCAGAGTTCTGCTGAGGGAATTGCTGGAGAGGAGCAGAAGACCTTAACTGCCAAGTGTTAATTAGAGCTGCAGAGAGGAGCGTTATACAGGGGAATCAGCAGCGTTTTCTTCTAATGCCATTTGGGGCTGGCATGTCATAACATGCTATTTACCCGTACACACATAAACACTCTGACACACACACACACACACACACACACACACACACACAGATGATAGTATTCGTGATATAGCACAACCTCATATTAAATCAAGTACTGTTCTTCACTATTTGACCAAAAGGGCCACAACGTGAAATGTGATCTTAAAAAGGTAACTAAGGTGCTTTTTTCATGTTTGTAGAAAATTATACATGTAGCTGTAGAATAAAGACTTAGCAACCGGTGCTTGGCGTATTGATAATTGTTGTAAAAAACTGTAGAATATGTCATCAAAACTAACTGTTGCACAATACGTGATCCAAAAAAATGGTGTCAATTTACAAGCTAGGTCCCTGAGGTTCATTTGCATAAAGTTTGCATAAACTCATTATGCATCGCACGGCCCCATCTGACGAAACTGACGCTCCCCTTTGAAAACGAATGGGATCCGTGCCCTGCCGCGCCGGGCCAATATAAACGCACAGTATATCACCACTGCAGGCCGACGCTGTGATAATGATTAACAAACAATTTATACATTGTGCAGACTTGATGGAGGGCCCTGTTCCTATTAATCTTACACAGTCCAATTAAGGATTAACATGTATGTCATACAGGTCATTTTTCAGAATTTCTCACACGTGTACAGGTCCCCATATGCACTTTTTAATCTTCTTCTAGATCCATAACCTCTAATCAGACAGGACGGTCTGAACAGTCTGCTGGACTAACAGAGCTTTCCGAAGGGTAGAACACGCGGATCTCACATTCAAGCTAAAGCGATTTACCAGGGTCACGGATATCACATGACCCAGCATTTACACTGATGACATTGCAAAACAGAGCTATAGAAGGCCTAATTCCCTTTTACATAAGTAGTTATAAAACACGCCATAACTGCTCAGCAACACGGTTACATATATATACTATAAATATTTCCTCCATATTTTCTGCATTTTCCCTAATCTGACACACCTTATTCAACCCATCGGCCAATATTCACGATGAATATTTTGACAATATTCATAATATTATGCTCTATGTGATGTGTTACATTAGAATGATGCTCAGTGCATCATCAAATCTCAAATTCCCCCCCTCAAAATTTCTAATAATTTAAACTTTTTCCGAATTATTTTGCAAAATACACTCAAATAACAAACTTGACAAGAATAATTATTGACATAGTTATGAAATACAGACAATAAAAACTATACAATAGTTTCATGTTTTAGAACAGCACTAAAGTGTTATTTTGACCAAAAAATGATCACAAAAATGAGACCTTCTAAAAACATTCCAACATCTATGCAGTTCGTTACTACCTACATATTGGATTGATGCATTTTACACCCCTAGATAAATTTATAATAGTCTCCATCACATACTATGTTACCACCGCACAGAAATTATGTTCATTTTCCCGAAGGAGTCCTGCTAGTCCTATTGGACGGGCAGATGGGCAGGAAATCATTGTCCCTGAGAGTGAGCTGGTCCCTTTTTTGCCCTCAATCTTGTGAGTGTGATTGTCTTCGTGTGCAATGTGTCTCAACATGTAGAAACAGAGAGAGTGAGAGAGAGAAAAACATGTGAAATGGGGGATGAGGGGAGCAGGGAGACGGTAAATTCCTCCAGGGAAACGGGTCGGCCTCTCCAGACTCACACCTTATTATTTAGGGCCGGCTAAGACACAACTCGGCAGAGTTCGAGGATGAGGGGAAAAACGGCCCTGAACCCTTCCCAGCCTGGTGGAACAGACGGGGGGGAAACCCAGTAACCGAAGTGGGCAGGGAGAAAGGGAAAAGGATGAGGAGGAATATGAGGGGGTGATTAGTAGGGCTGTCCTGACTCATTCTGAGCAATCAGTATCACAACCAATCAAGGTGTGTTTTAATTAATCAATATTGCCTAGGAACGGTGTGAAAAATTTCCTATCCTGATGTTAGTAAATAATATCACAGTTCTTGGCATCATCACAGTATTTTAAGAATACACTTCAATTACACAGAGTTCTTATACACACAGAACTCATTTCACCGTCACATTTCTTTATATCACCAAAAATGAACTACAGTGTTGAACAATATCACCAACACTTCCATTGATCACAACTACAGCTGTTTAAATGTATTGTCCCGTTTGAATGTTTTCAGGAAGATTATAGTTTATATCGTTTCCTTCCAGTGTTCTTTCTGACTTTTTAAATGTTTTACAGTGCACACATGAGGACACACAGCCACATAAAATATATAATAATATATATTATATATTAAAAATATATATTAATAGTTGATCTGTGCATCCATAATTTTAATGGAATACATTTTTATAATGAAAATGTGTATGGTTTACAGAACTAGAAGCAATCTGGGTTATTTGTCTTTATAGGCGAGACATCTATAAAAGTGTTTTCATTGTGTTTAAATATTTTTATTGCATCAAGAAAGTTCTGGCTGTGCTGCCCATTTTATCTCGGCTGTCTATCCGACTCGTTTCCGCAGCAGGGGGTTCTCAACCCTCCTCTTTCGCCCTATTGCTCACTAGCAGCTCAACACATAGCCACTACATTTCATATACAGAGAACTAACAGTGTCCTACTTAATCTGATAACAGAGTTATGGGGTAGGAAATATTTTATTTGATTATATTAATTTTAAATATTTGTGTTCATTTTCATTCCACTGGCAGAATAGAGAACCTGCCAAAAGAGGCTATACTAATTGTCTTTCACCAAAACACAACACATATTGAAAAGCAATAAAAAGGACCATTTTTCTTGTGAATATGAAATCAACATATTCAAAATACTATAATATGGTCAAAAACAGAAAAGAATCACTTCAGAATGTGTCACACTTTCATTAGTGCATTTTATAACTGGCAGTTAGTAACCTGTAGGCAATTAATAGCCTATAAGTAAATTCCTTGAGTCGCAGAGGTGAAAAACTTTAATAAGGACGTCAATAGTGATTACAGAATGAAAGGCATTGGGGAATATGATGCTTTGCTGATCCTGGAGTGTTCGTGACAGTTTAGGGAGTAGAGGAGTAGAGACAGTGTAATGGAGAAGCATGGCTGCAGGGAGCTGAGAGAACACGGGGTGAGTGTGTTGGAGGAGGGGACAGAGGAGCAAGTAAGGACACTGATGAAGAGAAGAAGTAAGGGACGGGGTGAAGGAGTGTGACTCACCTCTGGTACATGACCACTCAGCTTACTGCCTGAGTTAGCAGCCCTTGAGCTGCAGCTAAACTATCCTGAGGATTTTAAATATTTCATTTAAACATCGGTAAGCCCATCAGTGGCACCAAATAACACTGCTGCAGGTAGAATTAAAGGATTTTAAGTCACTTCTGCCAATATTGAAAATGTCCTAAAATAAAGTAAAGTGGCCCCTTATAGTCACACATGAATACAACACAGCGTGAACAAAATGAGATTCTTTCTCTGTATTTAACCCATTCACCAAGTGAAGCAGTGGGCTGCCACCGACGAGGGGCGCCCAGGAAGCAGTGTGTGGGGATGGTATCTTGCTCAAGGGAACCTCAGTGGTGCCACTAGCAGTCCAGGGATTTGAACCCACAACCTTCTGATCTCAGGGCGATCTCCCTAACCACTAGGCCACAAGCTGCCCTAAAGCCTGGACCTGGGACATTACTGCAACTTGTACTAAGATAATGATAGTGATCATGACACTGTATTGACAAGTAAAAAGGTTAAATCTGAATCTTTCCATACCAAATACTACCTGATTTGTCTTGTCCTATGTATAACCTCACCCCCCGAATGTCACTTGATCCTCTGTCCTACAAGATTATTAGGGAGGCGAAATATGAATATTGCTACAATCAAGTTAACACTTCTTTGCACTGTATACTATTTGTGTCAAAGTAACTCAACTACCATAAATGGCAAATCTCACTGGTTTGTGTAAGATATTTCAGAGATGTATGTTACTAGTCTCAGGATAAACGCTTTTTGTGCAACGGTGTTAGCTTGAATGTAGCAACATTCATAATCCGACTTGATAACAACTATGCAATTCAGAGGATCCAGTGACACTCAGAGGAAAAATGTATTGGGTTCGGCACTTTTTGTTTATGCTAGGGACGGCAGTAACTTCGAGAATTTGGTTTTATTTTTTTCCATACATAAAACCAGCTTAGTCCCAGAGTTCCTAATATATGGTCAGATACTTCTGAGATCTTTTGTAAAGTAAAAAATGCTTAGGAGTTCACATATAGGACCTGGATTAGGCAGTTGTAAGTTAAGGTAGGAGGGGGAAATTCTCAGGAAGATGTCAGCGCTGTCCTGTGCAGGTGTTATTGTGGATTACTGCCATTTCTTTCACTACTTTCTCAAGATCACCAGCTCACTGAATTTGAAGGAGAGGCACAAAAACTAAATGCAAAGTGTCTTGTCTCTTTCAGAGTAAAACCCTCACCAAAATGGTAACTTTTACGAATAAGGACAAAACATTCTTAACTTACAGTTAACTTACAATTACAGCTTTTCCTACCAAATCTGGTACCATTTTTATTGGTCTATTTATTATGGAATTTTAACATAATGCAAAAAGCAGCTGGCGACAGAAATGGAGATGCAAGTTTTGTCCTGACAGTGATGAGACACTAAAGCGAAATGGAAAAGAGTGAAAATAATATTAAAGGATCGAGAAACAGATGGTTTAACAACTAAAGATCTATATTATACGCCTCATCTAAAAACTCATCTTATGAAACTCAGCAATGAATCAGCAAGTAGACATCTGAGGAGAGCAATTAACTGCATGGAGATGCAGAGCTGTGCGGGTAATAGCTGAGTAATATAGTACTGACACTGCTATAAATGCTTACATTACTTTTCTATGTCATAAGATGAAAGACTAAAAATTCTAAATGGGAATTTTAGTGTCCTCTTTTTTCTAGGGGCCACAGGACAATGGCTTAAGGTAAAACATTATGATTACACACTGAATTCTTTGCTCAAAATTCCATGTACCTGGGCTACCCCATCTAACACGATCTAGGAAAGTAATCTGGAATGAATCGGTCAGGGAGAAAGATAAACACCAAATATATCCAGGGCTAAAATGGGGTAGACATTTAAACCCATTCAAAGCACTTCTTGCAAAAAACGATCCTTGTCTTTTGTTCCCCCACTTATGTAACAAAATATACATGGCATAAACTGATATTTGTACTGAGGCTAATATGCATTAGTAATAAACATGTATACATTATTTAGCAATGACTGTGTGAGATAAAATGTGTGCAGTTTGTAATGTGCGGATATGATAAAAAACAGTGTTGAGCAGTGTATTTTAGGCTCTGCTCTGATCGCAGCAGTTAACTGTCTCCTTCTCCTCCCTGTTAGGAAGCTAATTTAAAGGAGGGCCGTCCCGCTCTGACACACACAGTGGGTTTAACACACACTGTCACGTTGTAATAGAATGCTCTATTCAGGCTAGATCATACTCGGCCCTTTCTGATGATAATTTCTCCAGCTGCCTTTGTTACGATTGCTAGTGTTTCCCTTTTTGTTCGCTTATATTGAGATGTGAATAATACTGAAGGAGCCTGTGTGTGGATTTCCTTTCTCAACTGCCTTTCCTGAACGGTCAGACTTGACAGTGTTATCCTGCCAACTTTAATGGTCATATTGCTTATACTGTCAACAATACACACACATGTGTCCATTAGCGTGTGGATAATTATCATCCATATCAATCTGTTTATTGATCCATACATTTTTATTGATTATTATCAATAATAATAACATTCAATAATGTACTAAGCTTATTTTTATCCTGGGTGTAGAATGGAATCACAGTGTTCAATAAAGTATAAGCTAATTTTTTGGCCAAAATAAAGTGGATTCATTCTACGAATTCTTTGAAGATTTATGAATTCTATGAGATATTCAATAAACAAACTGTAAGATAATTTGTGGCCGAAATAAAAATCCTCTGATTGTTTTCAAATGTACAAAATAACAACAAAGAAATGCTGTTATTCTCTAAATTTCACTGCTGTGTAAATTAGCCATATTAGTAGCATTCCGCATATTTTTTTAAAGAATACTTCAGCGGTCCGAAGTAATCAAATTAAATTTGTGGAGAAATTTGATGCACTGAAATCCCATCATCAACCTGACTCATGGTGAGAGATTTACACCCCTACTGACCGCCGGAGCAAAGGGAAGATGTGTGTGCTTGTTTGTGTGAGCGTGTATAAAGCTCTGTGAGACCACTCTAAAGGTGCAGTGTGAGTGGACCAGCAGTAAATCAAGCAGCAAATCTAATTATGAAGACAATCACTGCCTATAAACCCTAAAGCCTGGTGTTAACATCAAAGCCCTTCCTTCATAACTGCTTTCTTCTTATTCTCCTCAGCAGGTCAAGACAGTCTGGTGAGGCTTGTGCGCTGAAAGGAACTGATATTGTTAGTCTCACTCTAGATCCTATCTCAGATCGGGAGCCTCATGCTTTCCTTGATGCTCAGCCGGTGAGGTGATGGGACGGCCCATACTGGGCGACTATCAGGATTCCGATCCACAAGATCACGAATCGGACCAAAAATAGTTTGGACACACAACAGTGACAAGGAATACTGACTGATAAACAAAAATATTTGCACAACCAAGTACACATACTAGGAATGCATGATCCTAACAATCAGTGGATTTTTGCTTCTGACAAAAAAAATCTTATTTTGGATGATCTCGTAATGTAAATAATGTAAGACAGATATGAGAACTTGTATTTGAATGCCGTACTTGTACGCTGCTGTTACACCTACACCAAAATTTTGTAGCATAATTAGTATGGGTCACTGTGCTGATTAGATTCTTGCATTTTACTTTTAAAGTAACAAACTGAATTAATGTTATTTTTATAGATAAATTATTTTTGCCAGAGTGGTCAGCAGGCTATCATCAATACTAATACCATCAATAGCAGAAAAAAAAAAATATATGAATAAAACACAACAATGGCATAATGGGCTGACATCCAATCAGCATATTGTTTCTATGCAGTTTATATGGATACTGTGGAGTGGTAGGCCATTTACAATTGGTGTAAAACTCCATTTTTATTCCATGCAGCTGTTCAGTGATCTAGAAATACTGATGGTGCTCAAGACGCGCTGTGACGTTATTTATCGTGATGACAACACATCATCATGTTGTCACACACCATCTCTCAGACACACCCCTCAGAGTGCTAGACTCCCACAGTCTCCATCCTCTGGATCTTCTCCTGGAGGCAGAAGACCAAGAGAGGCAGTCGGAGCCCTGGCATTAATCAACATAACCCGCGCTCTAAGAGAAATGAATTAAAAAGCCTGGGTCTGAAATATTAATCGCTGTTTACTGTGCTAATTTCCCCTCTGCAGGCAGCCTGGCCCGAGGGGGCTGGCTCAAAATGAATCGTGTCGTTAGTGCTGTTGCCATGGGAGCAGGTTTCTACGGGACGGGCGTCGAGGTAACGGCTGGCAGTTTGACCCAGCAGCGTCTGCTGAGAGGTGGAACAGCTGGTTAGCCCACTTGGCTGCGCCGGTCCGTCAGAAACAGGCCAGCAGACGAGAGTGGGCACGTGTCGCCTCAGTCAAGTGGCTGGACAAAGTGCACCAGTTCCTTTAAAGAGCCCCTTTCACAGAAGGCTGAATTCTCCTTGGTATTTTGGAGCAAAATGGTGTTAAGATTTCACCTCCTAGTCTACACAGTTCCATATATGAAACATATTCTGAAAAAACAAACAAAAAAAAACCTACATGGTTGTGATGTCACAACCATGGGCACATTTAGACATGCCCACTTATTCAGGGTACAGCAGTTTAACCCTGTTTTAATCCTAAGTAACTGTGTTATGGCTGACTGTCCATAGTTTTTTGACTGGAAGATGCAGGGAAAGCAATGATGTGCCGTTCATGGCTGTCAGGAAGCAAATGGATCACTGCAGCCTTCCAAAGAAATGGGAGGTCGGAATAAAGCTGTTGAACTTTTTTTTCCCTGACATCCCTGAGGATGTTAGTCCAAGCTGAACAGTTTGTTCTCCACACTTTTGGTTGGACTGCCTTGTGAATGAATCACTATTCACGGCGGTCAATCAGAACAGAGGTCTTAAAGGCATAATAATAAACAACCTACTTAACACTAAGGAAGAGTGTTGTGTTATGAATGTGTCTGTCTAGTCTTGTTGTTTTGAGTTTATCTTTTGTAATCTTGTTTTGTTGTCACTCTGTAAAGCATCATTGGGTTTGAGCAAGGCACTATATGAATTAGAGAGGTTGCAAAATGGTCTTGTAGAAGTCAATTATGAACTATACATAAAATGGTAAACATTATAAGCGGGTTTTCTGGGTTGTTGTGCCACAATAAAATAAAGTACATGGATCCTTTAAAGCTTACTTGTTTAGAACTTTAAATTGCTGCAATGCACCACGGGCAGCTCCCTCGTACTCGGGGAATAATTGCACATATTGAGAAAAGTACAACTTGTCTCATTTCTTATTCAGCGAGCGTAGGAGGGAACTAGTATCTCATTCACTGCCTTCATTACACCGTTATCGATATTATATATCTACCTGTTCAATGAAATTAGGTTTACTGAATACGCCTAAATGAACAGCTAAATGAACACCAAGTACATTCACTCCCTCATCGAGCTTCACATTTGAGATGATCAAACAGCTATACGTGGTTTTCATCAGCAACAATTACTTAGCCTGTCCTAATTCCTTGTTGCAATGAAGCAAAAAAAAAACTGCATAACAAAGTGAAATAAATATGCAGCTCAGGTTTCCGACTGATCCTTTTGAGGTTTCAAGGACACTTGGAGATTTTCAGAGTTTCATGCACATTGACACACCCTGTGGGGTCACGCAAGGAGAACGGCAGCTCCTAGTGTCTATCTGCCTGTCTCCATCTGACAAAATATCCATCTCCCTCTGTCTCTCTCTCTCTGTGTCTCTCTTTCTCTCTCTCTCTGTCTCTCTCTCTCTCTCTTGTCCTAATTTCTAATTTCTTTTGTTCTCTCGCTCACTGGCACTATGTCTCATTTCCTTGCTGCACTATGCAAGACTTTAATCTATCTGTGGTATGGCTGTTGTACACCATACACACACACACACACACACACACACACACA
>JBBPCZ010000019.1:5224285-5271798 GCA_037974445.1 Brycinus macrolepidotus | reverse complement strand
ATATATACACAAACATATGTGTGTGTCATGTCTGTGTGTGCACACCCCCTTTACATGTGACTGAGTGAGTGAGTGAAATCTGCTCATTTATGAATATGAATTATGAAAAGTAGTTCCCCTCTTGAATAATGCATTTTCTTGCTCTTGCCGGTTGTTTGCTGGCTCGCTGTTTGTTTGCGAGGTTGTTGTTTGTTTGAAGAATCCTCTTCAGAAGTGCTGATGTGCCATCTGCCTGTGAATAATGCCTCGTGTCACATTAGAGAAGGGGGGGGGGGAGAAAGGGAGGAAGAAAGAAAGAAGGAAGGAAACTAGACAGAGCGGATGCTGTCTCATGTCATATTAGATAGTAACAGCATAACGTGCCCGTATGAATTAGCCTTCTCTAGTGCACCCTGTCTTACATAGTGCAACTCAACTACAGGGGGGGAGACAATGAACAGTTGGCACGAATCTGTGTGTGTGTGTGTGTGCTCAAAAACACTCTACTACTTCTTTCTTTTGTCCCTTTATAAAGATAAAAGTATTCATGCCGTGTCAAAAACTACATAAGAAAGTCCAATTTAGAGTGTGTGATGATTTAAGCATATAGGCAGTGTTTCCCCTACCATAAAACAGGTAAGGGAAACACAAGCTGTAGCAGTTCACCTGGCCAGACAGGGGCAGCTGGTGGCCTAGTGGTTAGGGCGTTCAGAAAGTCGTGGGTTCAAATCCCAAGACCAAGCATCTCTCTACCGTTGAGTAAGGTACCGTCCCCACACACTGAGGTACACCGTCCCCAGCGCTGTGTTCCTGGCTGCCCGCTGCTTCACTTGGTGAATGGGTTAAATGCAGGGGAAGAATTTCGTGCTGTTCACACTGTGTGCTGTGGTGTGTTCACATATGACAGAATGGTCACCTTCACTCACTTTCACTTCAGACACAGCATATGTTGCCCAGTTAGGATGAGATATATCAGAATGTAAACTGCAGGTTTTTTCTTTTTCTCCCACTGGCCACTTACTTTTGGCCAAAATAAGATTTTCAAACATTCTTTCAATGTAAAGATGCACTAAATTCAGATATCAGGTCACATCCCACTGATGTAGAAATGTACTATAGTGGTGTGTGGCAGAGACAAGCTGGATTGTGCTGTAAGAGCCAGTTCTAGCCTTTTAATCACAAAATGCTTTAAGCAGTAAAACTTCTGACAAAGTTTCTGTGCTAACTCAAACTTTTGTTTGAGGTGCTGTAAACTTGTGAAACTCAAGCAAGGTGTTTAAGCCTTGCCATTTTATTAATGAAATCTGAAATAGCACCCCCTCCTGGATGTTGAGGCATAAACAATCAGCTTCCTATTGCATGAAAGTAATATGAAGGTATTTATTAATGTATTCACATGTTCAGTGTATTTTTAAAAGTAATTCTGTATGATGCTATCACTGTGGTCTTGCATGTGTTCAACGCACCACGACAGCTCTCGTACCTGCATGAACCAGCCTGAAAAATATCAAGGAAACACTGCATCAACATTACTTTAGCCTAATATTAGCCTCTAGGAGAGTAACGATGCAGTCAACTCATGATTCGGTTAAATAGATGATTCAGGGCTCACGGCTCGATATACATTTACAGCATTTATCAGACGCTTTTATCCAAAGCGACTTCCATTCCCTAACCACAGGGGACAGTCTCCCTGGAGCAACTTGGGGTTAAGGGTCTTGCTCAGGAACCCAGTGGTGGTATGCTGAAGGTAGGATTCGAACCCATGACCTCTTGGTCCAGAGGCAAGTATCCTACCCACTAGGCCACCACCATCCCTCATATACTCATATGCTCAAAAAACTAACATTAAAAACAGTTTAATATTCTTACAACATTTAGAATGAATGAAAAATGATGCCTGTGTTTCGCTGTGGTGAAACTTACTAATGAAACTAGAGCTGGAAGGAATGTGCTGGACTGGGTTGTTGATTGACACTAGTTTAACACCACAAACAATGCAGATATATCAAATATCAAAATTAATAAAAAGGTATTTTCACTATGCATTGTAATAATTCTGCAATGCGATATCACAATATTTTGATGCATTGTTACATTCCCTATCAGCCTCAGAGCTCCAGTACAACACTAAAGAATCTTCAGACATCAAAAACATACTGACTGATTGAATACAGTCAGAAAGGGGAAAACTTGTATGACTTGTTTCTCCTCTTGAGGGATGAAAATGGTTTGAACTTTCTGAAACGTCAAGATGTAATCCATATCTCCATGGTCAGAATGGATGTGAGCTCAATGGGACTGCCCCTCTTATTGGTTTTACCTCCTGCCCTCAGACAGGCTCCATTATAACAGCACAGTGTTTGCAAAGCACGGCCCGCAGGCTAGCTGCTAGTGCAGGACCACCGACCATTCTGTCCATTCGGATACGAACGCGGCGCTCAGACAAAGCTCGTAGACGCAGGCGCCTGAATTCATGAGAGACACGTGCTGTTTCAGCGGAACATACTGTCGGCTTCTTTAATAAGAAGATTTCATTTAGAGAGGGGGAGAGAGTCGGGAGAGAAAGTAAATCCGCTCAACCTTTGGATGGGTGAAAACAGATGGATCGACTAAATGTGTCTGGGAGGAGGAGAGGGAGAGAAGGGAGGGAAGGTGGAAAAAAGAGAATAGTCGTTTTAAGTCGTGAATGTGACAGTTAAGTCGCAAGTATTCTGGCTTTGTCTTGCTGAGGTTAAATAACCCAGCCTCCAGGTTTCACATCAAAAACTGTGTATCAAGAATTTTTGTCATGAAGCTCCCATCTGGCAGACTAAATGTATGCATCGATACGTAACACTTTCAAATATTTCCGAACAGCAAACAAGATATAGAAAAAGCATTCAAATGCTGCGCATCATAAAATTGCAACATTATAAATTAGATTATAAGAAAATAAGTCAGATTACCAATCATGTGTTAACGGTAAATACTGTCCCATCCAGATTTGGGTCAATTCCAGTTGAGCATTTCAAGCAAAATGACTATTATCATGTACCATCAAGTATTAGAGTTTCTCCACAATGTGTAGACCTTCTAAAACAGGGATACTGGAGGGCTGGCGTCCAACACAGTTTGGCGAGTTTCCTGTGCAAACATATTCACAAAACTTGACAATTTACAAATAAGTTAAACCAGGGGATTTAACTTATTTGTGAGCAGGGAAATCACCAAACCATGTGGGCCCACCAGGACTAGAGCTGTGCACCTTTGCTCTAAAATAGCTATTCTCAGTTTATAAAAGGAATATAATTCTTTAAAGCTAAAAATGTACACATATATACTTTTAAAAACGCAAAGTTCACACAGCAGATCAGGACCAAACCTAATGCTTGGTTGCATGAAAGTGACACACAAATCTGAGAGACAAACCATTTACTTTTTTTGGCACTAACTGTTCATTATTTACACAATGAAGTGCTCTGGTCAACCAGAGAGTGCAGCTTACTGTGGCCCACAGATCAGTAGTGTCAGACCTGTTAACTATTCAAAGACAGCTACTCTCTAACTCCCATGTAAAACATGCATTAGCTAGAGAGATGGTGCATAAACACACATTCACTACAATACAGTGTCATCTGCCTTCGGAGAGAACGCTCGCTAGGGTGTAAAACATGCCAGCTTAAGTGAAAAATAACATGCTTACTCGCCCAGAGCGCAAAATACACCGCCCCAAAGCTAAATCACTCAAACCAGGAGAACATATGGTGCAAGCAGACTAATTTAACCTGTCTAAAAAGCTTTCCTCCCCTTTACTTTGTTATACATTTCCATGCTATTTAGAACACTATTTGGTGTAAGTGCACTCTAAAAAAGAAAAAAGAAATAAGTACATAAAATCCAGCCCGAACAATTAGTTTCAACAGTTCTTGTTGGAAGTTGATTTGAATATGAGTTCACAGCCTTAACAGCCAATATAAATACATAAGCATGCAACACTTTAGAAACTGATATTTAAATCCATTTGATATTTTAAGTACTTATACACTAAAAACTTCACATAATGAGATGATAATTTTATAATGAATGGTAATTCATTATCTTAGAGAAAAATCTGTACTTTAGAGAGAAAGTGTGTCTTTTACAATGTATTGACTGAGAAAACTACGGAAAAAACATGGATATCACATTGGACCAAAAGTTTATACAAACTAATATATATAATTAGTAGTGGGCGGTATTCTGATTCTTCTAGTATACCACTGGAAGTTCTTTCTAAGATAGGAGTTTTCTCATAGGCTTTGCAATGGAATGCCACAAAGAATCACAAACAATAGTACTGATAAGCAAATGCAATAAGTACAAACAGTGCAAAACATGCAAAGATTATTTCATTTAGCTGAATAGCATCAGTATAAAAAAACGCAGCCGTTCCTCAATCCCCACTGTGTACACTATAACACAATACAAAAGCACAATATACACTTCAGTGTTGCCACTGAGGTCCTGTAAGTAGCTGAAGGAGTGGATACAAGAGCGTGGAAGGAACAGCGGATGACGTGGGGTTAGCCATCAGCCGTTAGCCTTGCACAAATCTAGGGTGGTAGTTGCCTAGTGGGTAAAACACTTGCCTGTGAACCCAATAACCACAAAGTCGCAGGTTTGAACCCCCACTTTCTACCATAGTGTCCTTGAGCAAGACACTTAACCCTCAGTTGCTCCAGGGGGACTGTCCCTGTAACTAATGACTGTAAGTTGCTCTGGATAAGAGCGTCAGCCAAATGCCCCCTTCACCCTACTTGCTATGTTGTGTTTCCTGATACAGCTGACCAAGGGAGGCGGCCCTGAAGCCGTGGTTTTTGGGCCTGGTTCTCACAATAAGCCGAGAGGCCCTGCAGATTCTAAGCTAATACCGACAAAGTGAATGACTTCTAATATTGTAATATATTCTAATATATAAGTCCAGGACTGTCTAACTGTAGATGAAAGAACGAGTGAATCAAAATTCAGTGTTTTTGACCAGCGTGTCACTGTGTGCTAACGTATATTTAGGGTTAGCGTACGAATGTAATACTGACATCTATCTCCATATAGTTCTATTTTTATATTTTTACTATTTTGCACAATAATAAAACATATTAGATTATCTTCACTTGTTAAATATGGTGTTTAATAAAGTGAAGGGACATCTCAGAATATTAAGCCACTCTTAATCACTAAAAGAGGTTTACTTAAGCTTCTAATTTACAGATTTTTGCTCATACTGAATGCATATAAGGCAAATGGAACATATTAGTGTTGCATATAGGTACTTTCATATAATACATGTGGAACCTATTATTACATGGAGGTATTTAAATATATTTAGTTAAATATATGGGACATTTTTATGACTCTGTGTCCTGACAAGACAGAAAAACAAATCTCTGTGTATGGAGCTGTGTACCTTGACCTCATGAGTAGCTAATCTAACGCGCCCTCCCCCTCCCACACACACACACGCACACTGTCACCTCCTGCCTGTCTCAGTCCCCAACCATTATCTTCCACGAGCAGGTGATGTAATCAGCAAATGGAGGGAGCAATGTGAAAGCCTCTCTATCCCTCTCAGCCCTACTGATTCAGAGGGGGGTGGAGGGTGCATGAGAAAGATGGAGGATGGGATATGAGAGACAAGAGAAAGAAAGTGAGATATGGGATAATGAGTGATAGGGATGGAGAGAAAGCGAGGAGGGGGGAGAGAAAGAGAAAGGTACAGGGGCAGGGAGGGAGAGAGAAAGAGAAAGGGAGAGAGAGGGAGCAGGGGGTGGGGGAGGGTGAGAAAAAGGCAAAGGGACCAAGAGGCAGCTAGAAAGAGATAGAAAAATGCAATGTGTGATACAAATGTGAAAGGAGAGCGGCTGGGAGGGGGTGGGTTGGGGGGTGAGAAAACAAAGAGAGCAAAAAGAAAGAGGATGATGGAGAGAGACGGAATTCATCCCTGTCTCTTTCGTTCACTCAGTGGCATTAACTCAAGCGAATTGTTAGTGAGCATATTTGAGACCACCCACCCCCCACACCATCAACAAAATAAATAAATAAATAAAAATACTGCCCAAATTAATGCCGCTTAAGAGCAAGCAGTTTATAGAAAACCCCTTTACTAAGAAGTCATTTTCGGCACGAAATAAAGCATGAAAGGAAATGTAGGACGTCGTGCCGCCTGCATTCGGCTGGTTTTTGCTGGGGCTGCGTGAGAAGGCAAAAAGCACAGGCTTAGTGGGACAGTTAAACCAAATAGGAGGGATTTATCCCTTCTATCTGTTATATCAATCATTTCTTGAGAGCGTGCGTTAAATAGCGCCATCCATTCTGATGTGAGCCGAGTTTGCTGGGTTCTTGACTGCCGTGAGGAAGGGGGCTATTTTCAGCAAACGGAAAATGAAATGCGCGGCAGAATTTACCTGAATGACAAATAAGTGAATGAGAGAAGGCATCCTTCTGTCTCCGCAGACGGCCTACAAACGCGGGGACTCCCCTGGAGAGATTTGTGTGTGTGTGTGTGTGTGTGTGCTTCAGTTCGTGCGTGTCTGCGCGTATGTAGGCTGTGCTGTGTGTGTGTTTATGTGTGTGTGTGTGGTGGAAGAGGTAGGGAAACTGTGTGTGTGCATACCCCATACCGCATGTGCGTGCCCTGTGTAAGTTTTGTGTGTAATCCGGCTGCCTTCTGACCCTCTGTCTTTTTAAGTATGAGTCATACAAACATACACGCATATGGGCAAACACCCACACGCACACAAACAAACACACACACACATAAACACACACACACGCGACATGGTGATCCTTGAATCACACTGGTATCAGAAGATGCATAGATTTTCCTATAATTCCAATGGAATTTCATGCCACATTTATAGCAGAAGAGTGCTTAGGTGGCAAACTTAGGAGTGCTTAGACGTCCAAACCTTTTCATCTTATTCAATTTACTCCAATCGAAATGTTTTACAAAACTGCTTCTCTGTAATACCTTGTGCTACCTGCAAGTGAGGTGTCAAATGTAGCACCGTAAACAATCCTAAAGCCTTCTAGATGTCTACACTGGAAACATCAAGTCAATCAGCTTCATCTATGTTGAGCTTATGTGTTTGAATGTTCTTCACTCTGTAAAAGGGTTTTGTTGTCTTTTTTCTTTCAGCACATACGAGATTCATCTGTGAGTGACAAAAACTAAATCTCCCATCCCTGATCAAGAGTGTCACATCCAAATGACCTGGAGTGATTTCTCTGCAGAAGATTCCCCCATGCTGGCCTGCTGAAGGGTCAGCTAAATGTCAATCTGACAACCTGACACAAGTCTGAAAGCAGGAACCCTGTCAGCCTCAGCATGAATGAGAAAAGGGATCTTTTGCTCACTTATTTATTTATTTTTTGTTCTTATGATAAATGAAACTGACATATTCACCACTAGTGTACAAGAGAACAATCACACACATCTGACCCAGAGGCAGATATGCCTGTCTAATACTGTGTATTGTGCTCTGACGTACATCCCACAGATGCTTGATCAGACTGAGATCTAGGGAATCTGGATTCCAAGACAACCTTGAACTCTTTGTCATGTTCCTCAAACCATTCCTGAACATTAGGGCATTAGGGAATACTGTTGCTGTGAAGGGGTGTACTGGATCTGCAACAATATTTTGGGACTTTGCCAGGACACAGTGTCGTTCCTGAGTTTTCCTGAGTCTTGGAGGCTTACTGATCATTCGTTTGTTTTATCATAAAATCAGAGAAATAATCACCATATCCTACTCATGTAGCTGAAAGTTCCACACTTAGCATAAAATCTTTTCCCAGATGGCTACAGTTTCACAGACTGGCCACTTTTCTGAAAGACTTAGGTCCAGTCATATTTCATCCCTTGCCCCCACCACTTAGCCCTACCCCTTCATTTTGCACATTCACATTTATGGGATAATGTGTTCCAATTCTTGTTGGGATCGAGGGGTAGGGTGAAGTGTTAGGGCTATATGGCTCTCAAATTGGAGATTTTCCAGAGACACACTCCAAACTGAGTGTTAGGAGAAATTTCCCAGAATCACTTGCAAAAGGCTGCACAAGCAACCAAAGAAACCCACAATGTAAGATTTAAAAATTGTGTTAACTATTGTATTTCTTTTCAATGTATTATGATACCCACAACCCTGGTTAGGATAAATGCCTTAGAAAATGGATGGAAGGATGGAATTATGACCATTTTCTTCATAACAAGCATAAAAAATCATTAGTAAGCTATGTTGATGTCTCAGTAGCTAGATAATACATTATATTGTTATTGCTGATTTGTGCATGACAGTCCTGCAATTCAACATATTTTAATTTCACATTCCCCTATTTTGACTGCCTAAATTTAACAAAAGCCAAGCAGTGAGGTTGCTGAACTTTACCACTCCTCTAAAATCAACAGCCCGCGCAAGAGAGATCACCACAGCTGAGAACGACATATTGGAAATGTCCGGAAAAAATTTGCTGTGTCTGTTTATGTAAAAGCCATCAATGACTATTGGTAATTTATCGAGTTCTTGATTCGAGTTTTCTTACTGCGTACGGGACGATTCCAACCAGTAGCCTTTAAAACAAGGGGGCACTCAAAAACAATGGGTATATGTAAACATAAGAAATGGGATTGGGCCTTAAGCATTAGGTGTTAGGAGAGAAGGAACATTTACACAAAAGTAAATGGCAAAATAAGTTCATTTATGAAGAATGGTCATGCTGCTGAGCATAGCTTTATAAAGGGCTGCAGATCCCTTAATCATTCAAAGTTGATTAATTGAGAACGAAAATTTTAACCAATTCAATTTTCAAATCAAGTAATCGCAACATCCCTGATAACCTTGATCTCAGAATTGAAAAAGACCAATTATTTAGTGAAATATGGATAATCTATAAAAGGTTCATCTTATTCAAAAGGTTTCTGATTTAGCCTGATTTGCTTTACATTCGAAAAATGTTTGTACCGAAAACGCCTGAAAACAAGTACAAGCCTAAACGCACACAGACTGTACTGAAATGTGTTAAAAGAAAAAAAGAAATAGAGAGAGTTGCGAATGGAGAGTGAACATGGCTGCGTGTCCTCTGGGACAGATTATAAATTGATATTGTGAAGGACAGTGAAAGAGAAAACAGAGAAGGGCGGACAATGCGGTGTTTGCCTTTTATTGAAAACACACTTTAGACAAAAACATACACACACATGCCGGAGAAAGCTGAGTGGCTGAAGCAGACTTTTCCCATTATGAAAATTCAAATGTCATATCAATCAGTGTGATCCCACAGATGGATTAACAACGAGCTGCAGTGTGACGCCATACACTCCCTATACGCCCCCGACCAACAGATTCCTCTGTCACACTTTCTCTGACACAACACCTGCACATCTAATGAAATACCTGAAAAAAGCTCACAAATGCTTCCTCCCTCCCACACACACACCAGAAAGGACTCAGCACACACACACACACACACACACACATCAATTTCCTGAACAGACAGTGTTCACATGTGTCCTGCTTTCTCCCGTCCACATAAGTGTGCCTAGGTCATCCAGCCGGCATTATTTCAATCACTCTGCTGCCCCGTCCCTCCACCCATGCGCTCTCTCTCTCCCCATCCCTCCATCACCTCCCCATCCCTCCTCCATTAAATAAATTGTGTTGTAATAATCTCCTCTGATGTGTGCTCCTAATATTGGTGGATGGACACGACAGCCTTTTTTTTTTTTTTTATTATTATTACCCCACTTTCAGGCCATCCTCGCCAGTCCGTAATCCTGCGCTTTACCTTTGCTAAATTACAATAAAAAAGGGTGAGGCAAAGAGACGGAGAGAGAGATGGGAGAGAGAGCGAGAGATAGAGGGAGAGAAAGGGGGGGAGAAAGGGCAACAGAGAGAGAGAGAGAGAGAGAGAGACGGAGATGTAACGATACACTCAGCCCACAATTCGTTTCGATGCACGATTCAATATTCTCACAATATTTGGTGCAAAATTTGTATGCAAAACTTGTATACGAACATGAAAGTTTGTTGTGCTGGTTGTTCACATAGAATGCTCATTCTCCCCAGTGTATTGCCACAAGCGCATGATGCAGTTATTGTGATTTTTCAGTGCACTTCTACCCCCTAACACTCATGCTGCATTAGCTGCAGTTTAGCTTAGAGCTCTCTTTATGACTTGCATGCAAACTCAGACATTACCATCCAACTGCTAGCCACTGTCAGCCAACTTCAGCCAGTGTTCACTTTCCTTAACCTTATTACTGGATGATTCCAAGCAGAGACATGAGCACAGATTTCATTCGTGAAAACGAGCTTGACAGCTCATCAAAGATCATTACTTTAATGCACACTGTCAGTCAAAGGTTTTGGCACACACTAAGATTTTCTACAATTGCATATTACTTACTTAATATTTACTAAAGATACACTTTACTGTGTGTTCACCTTTGGAGTACATTTATCAGCCAGAAAATGTCATTTTTTTATTTATCACTACTGACCTATAAAAACCTACTGCCCACCTAATATAATTATAATGTGGATCACCAGACAACTCTTAGATATTTAACAAGCTATTAAGTTTTGAAACAGTTAACGCGTGCATTTAAAGTTAAAGAACAGTCCAGAATCTGCATCACCACACAACCAGTTAATAGGACGCCAGACATGCACTGTTACAGATTCTTTCCATGTTATAAAAGAAACTTGTTTTATTGGACATATTTTCATTTATAGTTGTACAATCCAAAATTTTCCAATGTTGAACCAAAATAAAAATCTGCATTTTGTAAAATAAATGGATGGGTAAAAAGCTGCATCAGTGGGGTGAGGTATACATCAGTGGGGCGAGGTAGAGGCCACAAAACAGACTTAGTCTGGGACCTCAGAATGTGAAAATATGACCAGGGAGGCAGGTGGACTGAGACCAGAGAGATGAGGCTTTTACTCTTCTTTGTTTCCTCGTCTCACTTTCAAACACATCAGCAATCGGCACGAGTCTGGCTCTGCCGGGCCCAAACAAATCAATAGAGTAATGTACCCAACAATCAAGTGTAATCAAAACCCGGTGAGAGGATCACACACTGTCATTTGATCTACAAGTCAAGTGTGTGTGCGTGTGTACAGTACATCTGCATCAAAGAACAGCCTTCAGCAGTTGTTTGAAGACCAGTGTGAGAGAGATCTAAAGAGATTCAGACACTATTCAGCCTAGGGGTGGGTGATCTGACAATACTAAATGTTATTGTTATCATGATAAATTACATCCTCAGTGCTGGTGTGAGTGTTTTATGAACATCGTCTATATCTAGAGTCCTAATTCTAATTCTATTTATTATTATACTGAGCCTATAAACAATATCCAGTATATAGTAAGCATATAAACTGCAAAGTAACAAAAAAGCTGATCTGAGGTTAGCCAATTCTGATTTTTTTTTTTTTTTTTACTTCATTGATCCATTTTTATCAATTGTTAGATTTTTGCTCCTGTTCTTCTTAAATATTTTATTTTTGGAATTTCAAAGGACGATACTTACTTCTGTTTAGAAAACGAAACACTGTGATACTTACAGTTTATTATGAAAATGTCTTCGACATGCCTTTCACAATCATGAAAATTCTAGCCGACAATTAATAGCCATATCAACTGCAATTTCATTGTTTATGTTGTTCATTGTATGCAACTCTTAAACTACTCGCCTATGTCACGCGGCGGTGGTTCCAGGGAGACAGGGAGGCGCAGATGCAGATAACCATAACTCAAACTTTTATTAAACTCAAACAAAGGTGCGAGGGCCAGAATACAAAGTAACTAAATAGGGATAAACCACACACTACAAACGGGTAAACCACACATTAGTGATGGGGGACCAATCCCGGGTTCCTCCACTGGGGAGACTAAATACAAACAGAACCAATGAAAACAGACAAGTACTTAAGGTGAAACACCGGACGGCTGGAAACAATAATAAGAAACTAGGAACCGGTGTGCACACACAAGGGCAAAATAAAAGTGCCCTTGTGCCGCTGGCCAGGGATGTGACAGCCTAAATCAGCTAAACTGGCTGATGAGTTATGCTTTCTAGTTGTCAATAGTTATTAACTTCCAAAGGATGAGATTCCAATAAACAAACAGTACTCACTGCTGCCTCTAGAGGTTTAAGTAACAAATATCAAATAAACAAAATGTGTTAACAAACACCTAATAAACAAACAGCACTCACTGCTCTAAATGTGATAACAAATGTAAAATAAACAAACATGACTAACTGCTGCCTCTAAAGATTTCTCAATGACGTCCTCTAAAGGTTTTATTAACAAACATCAAAAAACAAACGTTGCTCTTAAAGGGTTTTATTGATGAACATCAAATAAACAAACTTTACTTACTGCTGCCCTCTAAAGGTGTTGTTAACAAACGTAAAAAAACAAACATTACTATCTGCTGTCCTCAAAAGGTTTTATCAGCAAACATCAAATAACCAAACAAACTCACTGCTGCCCTGTTAAGGTGTTTCACAACCAGGTCAGTTATGGAATAATTATTATGATGTTAAGTTTTTGCCATATCTCCCACCCTTTATGTAAGGAATGGACTGGTATTTCTCAGATTCTGTCTAGGATTGCTAGACAGGTTTTTTTTTGTTTTTTCGAGCTCACAACTGATTTAGCTCATGAAGGACTTGATGATTAGCTGTTGATTTGAATCGTGGGTGTTAGGACAGATATATTATCAGCCTCTGCAGAGTGCAGGACCGGAGCTGAAAATTACTGCCAGACAGAAGATTAGGCAATTAAATCAAACAGTAGGTCCACAGTATGGATTCACGCAAACATACTTGGCTGGGTCCTGACACATTTAACTGCAAAGTTTCCTCAGTTTACTTTGACAAGAAATATAATTGGTGCTTTAACATCAAGAAGATTTTTCCATGTCAATGCCAAACTGTTTCTGGTCTACGCTTAAAACAGAAAAACCCCTATATTAAACACGTGCACACACACGTGGTTTGTTGTGATGTGTACCAAAAAAGATGACAAAGACAAGCACACATTGAGGTTTGCTGTACAGCAGTGAATACAATCTGCTTTGTCCCATTTCCAGGAAAGCTATGGATGTTTTATACATATTGTATATATGGATTTTTACTCAATTTTTCTTCCCAATTTGGTGATTTGGTGACTCAACTTACAACTTAGGTCACCCCTTCTCACAATGCTACCAGTCTGGGAGGATGAAAGCTAACTTTTAACATAATTTTTAAACTGCCAATAAAAGAACACAGAGGGACACAGTGGGGAGCAGAGGCTCCACTCTTGAGAGACATGATCAAAAGTAATAAATAGGGGTGTGAGGAGACACTCAGCTCAGCTCATGAGACGATACATGACACTGTGTTCACGAGACGAGACGAGATTTTAATAAGATTTTTCAGATAACTTTAAAGATGAAATAGATGACTGGAAAAAGCCTTTCAAAGCACAAAACAATGCAGGCACATTTTGAAATGATGTAACTGATCACTGCAGTTTTACTTTTAATTATTAATTATTAAGCTTGAATTATCATATGCAGTAGCAACTGGACAGAACAATATGCACACACTGTAAGTTTTTGCTACAAACTCAAATGACTGGTTTCTCTTGAATGATTCTCATCAGTTTCATCCAACCTTATAACCGTGCATGAACTCCTAACTTGTTGAAGCTGTGAGCGACCTTCTAACAGAACTCCTTTTCACAAGTTTCACAAGTTCACTCTGATAACACAAGGCTTGAGAACTGCCTGTCAAGGAGTTAGATCAATAAGAAGCAGCCAACAACCTACATGAGGTGAACAAGACAGCAGAACAACTAAATGGGTGTCAAACACACAAACATTCTAGCACAGTACATTCAACGTCCAGGCTTCAAGTCAAAACGCTGAAATGTTTGTTGTGTTGGCCAATAAACCAAAAAACATGGAGCTTCATTAATGAAAAACAATATTTGCAAATTTAAGTATTAGTGTAAAATTGGCTAGAAAAATAAAACTATGATATTTTACAGGTGATGCTTAGACGGTTAACCAAAACAAATAGTCATCCTTAATAAGTTATCATCCCTTTTGGATGTATTGGAGCTGAAATCATGTGACAATCAGAGGCCTATCACAGGACGACTGACATTTGTATTTTCAAAAAAAGTTTTTTCCATCCACATCCATGCTACAGTGCAAATCTATAAAGAGTGTTTTCAAAAGGACGTGCTTTCTGAGGGTACGGAAGGCCAGTCTGAGACAAAAAATGACTCTACTTTTTCAAATGTATTCCTGTAGTACTGACGAGGCCTGAGATTTGTATTTGTCAAATGATGCATCTGTACATTTCCGAGCTGGCAAACTCACCTCACCATAAGAGAAACGTCTTTATAGATTCAAGGACAGATGAAAAAGCTTACGTTAAGGAACGCTTTAACCCCAAAAACATTTTTGTTGTAGGTTTGAATACAAAATCAAGGTTCTCTCTCTCTCCCTCTGACTGTGTGTGTGTGTGTGTGTGTGTATGTCTGTCTGTCTAATGGCAGAAAAACGTAAAACCCTAATGTGCATTCTGTATTCTAAATCTGTTCTACTTCGCTTTAATGTATTCTGCTGGAGCCGGGGAAAAAATGAGGTAGAAAAATAAACCTGAGGAGAGATGACTCCTTTCTTTTTTGCTCTCGCTCTTTCCCTTTCTTTTCTCTTTTTTTTTAATGCAGAGGTAAGTCCCTTTTGGGAGACAGGGCTGGTTATGCGAGATGAATAAAAGCTTGGTGGAAAAAAAAACAGTGCAGTTTCTGAGAGAGTGAGAGTGAGTGAAAGAGGGAACGAGAGAGAGAGAGAGAGACAGAGAGAGAAAGAGAGAGAGAGGATGGGAGTAGTGGGAAAGGAGAGAGTGGGAAAAGGAGAGAGAAGCAGAGAGTTACTCCTGGCAGTAAGAGCAGAAGTGACTGGCAGAGAGAGAAGACCAGGGTTAGCCTTTTTCTGATTGGACTCTCAGGCCTGCTTTTCTGTAGAGAGAAAAGGCTTAATGGAGCCTTTACTAAAAAGCTTTCATGGAAGCCCTCTTCTTTTGAAGCCTTTGCGGGGGAATTAAAGACAGTACGGCGCTGAAATGTCCGGAGGGTTCCCAATCACACCATTACTCTTACGGCTCTTGAAGGTTTAGTGCCTAAAGTGTGTATTTGGTGCTCCCTGGCTTATCGTTAACCTTCCCCTCTGGTTCCCTCTCAACGGTGGATCTCTAAGGGCTCTGATCCAACGTGCCAGCTACTGTCTGTCGGGCCGTTGGCTGTAGTTTTTGTGGTGTGACCTGCAATTGCCTATAGTCTGCCCTTGTCAGTGCCCATTCGACTGATCAAACAAGCTTGTTTGTAGGTCTTCTGGTTTTCTTTTTCTGATTAGGAGCTCAGACCCCTGCTGTCTCCTCCAGCCTGAAAAAGGCCTGTTCAGCGTGTCTATAGACAAGGCAATGGAGATGTGTTCTGCAAACATTCTCCATAATTCAATGGCTGAAATGTCGTTCAGAGGGAGTTGCTGAGAAATGGTTTATTGTAGAGAAACTCACCAGCCAGTATTTCTTTCAGTGCTGTCAGTAGAAACTAGAGGTCATGATGTCCACAGCACAAATACAGCTGTTTTATCTACTATCCAAATCTGCCAGTGAACCTATAAAATAGTGGTAAAAAGTACTGTTCTGTCTTATAGCTTCCTGTGACCAGGCATGTGTAGATGGGGGGGCTTTAGATGCTCACGCATACTTTGGCCATAATGCCCTTTCTAACAAAGCCGCTTGCTCCATCTACAAAAACTTTGTGTGATTTTTTTTTGTTCTCCTCCTCCTAGCCAACAAAGTTTTTTATTACCACCCCACCACTGTCATCTAAATTCCTCAGTAACCCCCCACTCCTCAGTCAATTTTTCAATGACCCACACCACACCCAAAATGTTTGTTAATGCCTCCTAACTTTTAGAGGCATTAAACTCTTCAGATGTCTAGTTCCTATTACCAACACTGTGAACAGTTCTGAAACAGCAAGTTTCTCTAGAATGGCATATTTAACATAAAAGCACCACTTTTAACTACTTAATTAGCCTTTAAACGGTTCCTTGCACTTCAGAAAATGGTTGTTTTTTTGGTTTCTTTTGGTTGGTTTGTTTTATGCATAGCATTCTAACTATGCTGCAGTTGTCTATGCATATGTTTTATGATGTGCACAAAAAATATCTAATAAACATGATATTAAATAAAAAAATCTATTTGACCCAAACAAAAATCATGGTTCTTTAACAAATGTTATATAGGTGATAAAAAGAACCTCTTAAATATGGCTCCACACACCACCAAACAGAGTTCCACAACCTTTATGCTTAGAGTGTAGGGTGAGGAGTTCGAGCAGGTGCAGAATGGATGTGCGTGTTGGCCATCAACTAGAGCTTTTCACAAAAGATTGAGAGATTGGTGTGTCAGGGCCCTAAAGGAGGACCAGCCACACTGAAAACCTGTTTCCCATAGCGTTTCACTAGTTTGCAAATAAGCAGAAATTGAAGAAACCTCTAGGCAGTAGTTCTGGAAACAAGTCTATAGATTGGATTATGATGCCATTTATAATCCTTCTTTTCCTTACGAAGACGCTCCCCCCACTTCAGATTATACAATACTTGACATGACAATATTGCTGGATCCCTCCAGTCATCTCCATGTGCAGCTCCCACTGGTCTGATGTGGAGACAGAGACACAGTATCAGAATTATCGATATTTCAGTATTGATCTGCCCAACCCTAGCATGCACCCTTTGTCACATTCATCACCGATTCAAGGGTAAGGGAGATGTCTTGCTTCAGAGTTCATAAAAGTCAGTCAAAAGGAATGGCAGACAACAACTTAAAATCTAATCATAGTACATAGTACTAATAAAGCTTTAGAAGTCTTGTCCAGGGATGATGCGCTTGTCTGCTGGCTGGAGGGAAATGGTGTTATCCACTATGCAATATAAGCTACAATCTGCCCTTCTGGGGTATTGTCATTTCTACTGAACACACACCACGTCTCCAGACATATGTAATAAACAATTTGCAGTCTGAAAAGTAGCACACACTTGAGCAGTTTCTAAACATTATTGAACTTTTACAATTGGTATGGTGCAGTGGGTAACACTATTACCCTCCCCTTGATTCTCCAATAGAGAGTCCTTGAAAAAGGACACCTAATACTGACCTCTATAACATGATTAACCTGTAAGTTGTTCTAGATGAGTGTATGCCAATTGCCATAACTGTAATGTAGACCAAGTTTCCACATAAAAAAGATAATATTCTAATACCAACCTAACGTTGCCTCGATATTTTGTAATTTCTTAACAGTTTCTTTTTTACAACCATACTCTATAGGTGTGGCAGATAGAGATTATGTTGGAAAACAACACAGTATTCCTTTAAGACCAGTTAGCTGGTAACTGCTGTAAATTATTCAGTAAGTACTATAAGACTACTATGTAATGTACGTAGTTACAGGAGTGAGGAACAGGAGGCTTAATGACCTCAATGAAACGTTTCACGAAGCTGAAGCGAAGGGCATGCTTGCACTGTTTTGACATTTCAATTACTCTTATTACCGCCTCATATGAAGTGGTGGTGTGTCCGACTCGTGCTGTGCCATCAACCGGGAGAGCTGGAGTGCAGTTCAGCTCATTAGAGCAGTATTGTGGGTGAGCAGAAGCTACGCTGAGCGCACAGTCTGCAGCGCCATGACCTGTGCAAAGGGTAAAGGCATCAAGCGAATGACTAAATTACAGTGATACAGATAATTCGCCACATGCGGACAGGGCGAGAGGGAAGATTTTAATTGCAGCTCTCTTAATCACTGAGCCAACGAGCAGAAGAGCCGAGCCACTTTTGATGCACATGCATACTAATTACGTATCCGTCGCACCAAAACATGCAACTGAGAGACGGAGGCCTGTTTTAAAGCTCGGTTCGACAGGCACGTCTGCAAATCACGTGGCCAAACGTGACAGGGGATGGACCTGAGGTTGCAAGGCGGAGGAGTCGGAGCAGTTGCCCTGACACAGATAAGGTACAACACACAGGCACAACAAATACAAGCTACAAGAAGCATGTGGAGATGAAGCGATTGTTCACCGTCTCATTCTTCAGTCCTGATGCTGTGGCTACTTCCTTGAGGATGCTACAGTGTCCTTCCCTCCCGCTTTGCGTCTCAAAGTGTTTGACCTTGGTCTAAGGGATGGTAATTTCGGAGGTATGTGAAGGTGGAGACTAAGCCATAATTAATCCTGGAAATTCAGGATATTGTGGAAGAGGGAGGAAGGTACTGATACTGTCATCACTGCCTCAGCAGTAATGTGCTGGATAGAGAGTGTTCATGTAAAGACATGAAAAAATACATCAAATAAATGCCACATTTTATTTACAACTGCCATTTACTGGTAAGCAAGCAGGGTCTGTTGTGTATCCGAGGCCTGCAAGTTATTATCAATCAATACACAAGTTATGCTTGTGGCTTATGCCTCCTCTGGTAAAAATACATAAATCATGTGAAAATGAAAACCCAAGATAAAATCGTTTTTATACAAAACACTTTCAATCAATTTTGCATTAAGAGCAGAGAGGCTGTAATTTGCTCATAAATGCTCAGACTGAAACAAATGTCCCGTTC
The DNA here is from genome assembly GCA_037974445.1 of Brycinus macrolepidotus. NCBI lineage: Eukaryota > Metazoa > Chordata > Actinopteri > Characiformes > Alestidae > Brycinus > Brycinus macrolepidotus. Next base: position 5,253,106 of record JBBPCZ010000019.1, on the reverse strand, counting down.
TTTGTAATATCAGCTCTTTTAAAGCAATCACATTATGCCCAGAGACTGTCAAAAGGATATTTCTAGGGCAATGATTTTCTCCAGCAGCACTGGAACCGACCCAAATTCCCCCGCCACTCACGCTATCAAACATGTAGCCCCAAGCATACGCACATATGAGCCAGCGCTGCTGGACGTCTAAAGCCGAGCATCTGGGCACTATACACCAAATGTATGGAGTCAATGTCATCCTCAAGGACACAACTTCATTAAGAAGGAGTGAGGGTGAGTGGATTCCATGCAAAATTCAAACAGCAAACGCACCTCGGTTGTCTATGAAAGCTTTTTTTTTTTTTACCAGAAAAAAAACCAGATTCTGAATAGCAGTTAGAATAAAAGGAAGACATAAACATTTTTAAAACTTCTCACAGCACATTTAAGAATTGCTGGAAATGGTATTTATTCTTCAGCAGTGGGGCCATGCAGCACCTATTCCTCCTGAGTGTCTACATTTCAAATACAAATTCACGGTTTCTGCATCAGTGTCGGATAATATTCATCACATGGCTGTTTCACATCTCCTGACTTGGACATATTTGCCTTTCAGCACAGATGGGTTTACTCTCATCCTCACAGGCATCATGTGTGTGTGTGCACCTTTCTTTAGGAAAGCACCATTTTGAGGAAAAGAAAATTATGAATGACTCGAGCACAGTTGGAGGCCTTGCTTGTCACTGTGGTGTTCAGTGATAATAATAATAATAATAATAATAATAATAATAATAATAATAATAATGTACTGTAAACTTTGTCATTGTTCTAAATAAGTCGATTTACTGTAGGTTCACTGATTACGTTTTATGGTTTATTCTGTCACTCTCATCTCCTATAATTAACATGAATATAGCAAGTGTTTTATTCTAAGGAAATAATATATTTATATCCACAATATGTGTATATACATATGTGTGTCAAATTTGGATGTGTGCATGTGTGTGTGTAAGTGTGTGTGTGTGTGTGTGTATGTCTGTGTATGAGTATAACCCTAGGTACCCTAGTTACATATACAGGCGTTTAGGTGATGAATGATGTTGACAGACGGGACCTCTCAAACGTTTGTGCCTGTGTGTGTGTGTTTGTGTGTGTGTCTGTGTCTGTGTCTGTGTGTATAACCCTGGGTACCCTGGTTACATATAGGTGTTTATGTGATGACTGCTATTGATTGATGGGACCTGTTGTGTTTATTGCTAAAGTCACTGTAGTTGGAGTGTGTGATTACCTGAAGTCACTGTAGGGGTGGATGATCCAGAAGCCAGCAGACTTCACCCTCTCCTGCTCTCGCTCCACCGCCTTCTCGCTGCCAAACATCCTGAGGGAGAACTTGTTGACCCCCGGCTGAAGCATGGCTCCAAACTGCCTGTGCATGAAGCCAGCTTGGTAAAACCTCTCATCGTCTGCTAAGATGTGCTCGATGCCGTCCAGCTTGACGAAGGCAGGCTGCTGCTGCTGCTGCTCAGCTCCAACAGGCCCGGCTCCAGCTCCAGCCCCGGAGCCACCCGCGCCTGCGCCCCCTGGTTCCCCTCCGCTTGGCCCGGGTGGGCTGCTCTCCTCGCTGGGGCTGCTGGCGTCTCCTTCCGTGATCAGCCGCTTCTCCTCAGTCGGAGGCTCCGGCTCGTGGACGTGGCGGCCGGCCAGAGACGACAGGCTGCCCCGGAACCTCCGGCAGTCCCCGTTGGAGCTCGCCTTAGCCGGCCGCCCCACGTCCGTCTCGGCCACAGCTGCGTCCGCGCTCCGGGGCTCCGCGGCGCCCGGCGAGGGCAGCGCCTTCAGCCGGAGACTCTTCCTCCGCGCGTCCCGGTCTCCGTCCTCTCCGTCCCCCATCATGGAAGCCCTGTGTCCGAGGTGCTGAGGCAAACTGTAGAGCCTTTTGCGCATGGACGAGTGCAACCTGTCCATCAGGGCATTCACACACGGTCAGTTTCAATGACACACGCTGCGTGTTTGGTTAACTGGCCACACGACCACCCCAAAAGACAGCACTCCTCCCTGGCCTCACACTGACACGCATGACACCCTGGAGAAGCGGTGCGCTGGATGCACCAACAACAGCACCGTCACCATCACCAACATCGGCACCAGCACCTCCAGCATCTGCCTACCTGTCAGCTCTAAACAGCCCCTGCCCTGACGCACAGCTCAGCCACGGGGCTCCTCTTCTCCAAGCCACTCCTGATACTCCTGCTGTGAGGCACCGTGTTGCTCTGCTCCATCAAGACCATGCAAAGTCAGAGACGAGAACGCGTCTCACAGACACCTCGCCAGCTCTACAGGACCAGAGAGGAGACGCTCCGAGGTCACGGGGAGCGAGGCATGCCCTAGCCCGCCCCCCTTAAAATAAAAAAACAGCCCTAGAAATGCCTGTCGGCTCCCAATATCCAAACAACGGAGCGCAATCAGCTCACCACGGTCCTGAGGCTTCTCCTGGCCTCATGAATATTCATGAGGATGCTGATTTAACGCGTTGCCATAGGAGCGAGGGCGCCAAAAAAGGCTCCGCCCACCTGTTTCCAATCACTGGCGAGATTTTTCTCCCTTTCTTCAGAATCAGAATCAGAAAACTTCATTGTTCTCGGTGCTTATGACTGCAAAGAGGCACAGAAACAAGTACAATATAAAAGATAAAGTCTAAATATGAAATAATGTATGATGCCAGGTATGAAATAAACCTTCCAGTTTCATTTCGAATATTAAACAAAAGTAACATGTGACTACAGTTATTGGCTTTGCTTTAACTTTGCTTTTATGGGCTTTTTGCATTTAGTATAGCTAAACTTGTCTGAAGCGACAGTTTCTGTCAAGAGCAGCTGACTCAACACAAGACAAAATTTCATCGACTGACAAAAGGCCATGCCTTGAGCTGACTAGGGCTTTCAAAATCAAAATCAGTCCGAAGTTTTAGCAATTTGTTTTAATTAGAGCATTTGAATATTTAAATGAGTTTATAGATTACCTACTACAAGCAAACAAACTTACACATTATTATTATTATTATTATTGTTGTTGTTGTTGGAATAATTGTTGTTGTTGTTTGTTCATTGTTATTTTTATTGTTGTTTTTGTTGTTGTCATTGTAAGTCTTATTTTTATTATTGTTGTTGTTGTCATTGTTATGCCATTGATATTCTTAATGTTGTTTTTGTTGTTGTTGTCATTGTATTCTTGTTGTTTGTTGTTGTCAGTTATGTCATTGTTATTCTTATTGTTGTTTTTGTTGCTGTTGTTTGTTATTGTTATCCTTATTGTTGTTTTTGTTGTCGTTGTCAGTTATTTCATTGTTATTCTTGTTGTTGTTGTCATTGTTATTCTTGTTGTTTGTTGTTGTCATTGTTATGTCATTGTTTTTCTTGTTGTTATTTTTGTTGCTGTTGTTGTTGTCATTGTTATCCTTATTGTTGTTTTTGTTGTCGTTGTCAGTTATTTCATTGTTATTTTATTGTTGTTGTCATTGTTATTCTAGTTGTTTGTTGTTGTCATTGTGATGCCATTGTTATTCTTATTGTTGTTTTTGTTGTTGTTATTCTTGTTGTTTGTTGTTGTTGTTATGCCAGTGTTGTTCTTACTGTTGTTTTTGTTATTGTTGTCATTGTTATTCTTATTGTTGTTTTTGTTGTTGCTGAAGATGTTGTTGTCATTGTTATTTCAATGTTATTCTTATTGTTTTTGTTGTTGTTACTGTTATTCTTACTGTTGTTTTTTTTGTTGTTATGTCACGGATAGTCTTTCTGTTGTTTGTTGTTGTCGTGGTTATGTCATTGTTATTCTTATTGTTGTTTTTGTTGTTGCTGAAGACATCGTTGTCGTTTTTATTTTATTGTTATTCTTATGGTTTTGTTGTTGTGACTGTTATTCTTATTGTTGTTTTTGTTGTTGTTGTTGTTGTGTCACGGATAGTCTTTCTGTTGTTTGTTGTTGTCGTGATTATGTCACTGTTATTCTCATTGTTGTTGTTTTCGTTTGGGCTCGTTAAGGAGGTATCTCTCCATCTCGTTCGGTTGGTGGAGGCTCTCTGGAGTTGTTCAAGTTTTGAAACTGTCCCTCTCTGGTGTTGTTAAAGTTTTGAGAGTGTCCCTCTCTGCTGAGGAAGAGTCCAGCCGGAGAGCATTCAGAGATATGTCAGCAGAATCAGGCTGTGTGTGGAAGTTAAAGCGGTATGGCCGCTTCCAGCCCAGAGCCAGGGACACGGGGGAGAAGAGCTCCTGGAAGGTAAACGGTGAACGGTGAAAACGAGAAGATAAAGCACAAAAAGAAAGTACAGTAACATTAACGGACTCTGTGGGGTTTGTTTAGTTGACCAGGTTGCCAAATTATCAAAAATAAAAAATAAAAAATACACATACGAATAAAAATACACATAAAACCAGAGAGAGCAGTCCTTAATGGTCAGGCTAATCAGGAAAGCTAGCTAACTCTTCACCAGCTCCTGTTCTTAACTGCAGCTTCAGACTGGGGCTAAATTAAGAAATTACTTCATTTAACTTAACTTACTTCTCCGGTTTTAGCTTTAGAAACCTGAATAATGTCATGTAACTTCCCAAACTCTGACTAATGCTCTTGTTGCACTTGGAAAACTCACAATTTCACAACTTTAAATGGAAAGTTTCTTTTAAATCCTCTGAATTAACTTAAACATGCTCCTAGTTTAAAGTTTGTATGTCTGTCTATATATCTGTCTGCCTGTCTGTAAGTCTATCTATCTACACTATATGGTCAAAAGTATTGGGACGCCTGACTATTACACCAACAGGGTCTTCATTGACATTGCATTCAAGTACATAGACTTTAATAAGGAGTTGGTCCCCCCTTTGCAGCTATAACAGCTTCCACTTTTTTTGGAAGGCTTTCCATGAGATTTTGGAATGTTTCTGTGGGAATTTGTGCCCATTCATTCTGTAGAGCATTTATGAGGTCAGGCACTGAAGTTGGACGAAGTTGGTTCGCAATCTCCATTTTAGTTCATCCCAAAGGTGTTGGATGGGGTTGAGGTCCAAAATGAAAGCATTAAGATTTCCCTTCACTGGATGTAAGGGGCCTAACCCAAACCCTGGAAAACAGGTGTGTCCCAATACTTTTGTCCATATAGTGTATTTATATGTCTCTCTCTCTCTCTCTCTCTCTCTCTCTATCTCTATCTGTCTATCTGTATATTTGTATATCTGTCTGTCTGTATATCTGTGTATGTATCTATCTGTCTGTCTGCTTGTCCGTTTGTCTATCTATTGACGAATAGTTACCTGTCTGTCATTATCTGTCTGTCTAACTATAAAATTAATCTTCATTTAAAAAGAATCCAGGATAGCCTTGTAAACCTCAATGTGGGGAAAAATGTCTTAAACTGTTGAAATATGATAAAAATACACAGCACGATTTTTTTTTGCTATATTTGCTGTAAAAATCCACATCTGCATTTGAGATTTTTGACATACAGGCAGTGCACGTTATCCAGATGACAGTTGCACTTCAGGAAAAAACTTGTTTGTTTTGTCCAGCTGGGGCAGCTCAAAACTGGACAAAGAAATAAATACAGTGATTTTTGTGTGATTTTCATCCGAAAGCTAGTAAAGAAAGTGATATTAAACTTCACAGCTCCATGAGGGATCAGAGGAGAAAAAAAGAGTGGAGAAAACAGTATTGGACAGAGTAAAGCCTGGGCAAGTTGAACAGCTGAATGTGGATCCACATACGAGTTAGTTCAGGTTTAACAGTGAGTTTCTCCTTCGATTCATGAAATGTGCAGCCTACAAAAAACGTCTTGGATAAACACTGATGTACAAGTGCCAGTTTCAGTGGGACTGAGAGTGGATAGTCTTGGTGTCTTGGGTAATGTCCTACTCCGGCTTAAGCTGAAAAGGCTGAGTGGCAGATGAGTTTGGCAAACCAGTACCCGCTCAGTGCCCAACAGCTAAGGGTCGATTCCAGTGCAGCTGGTTGACATCACAACCCAGGATTTAATAGAAATGGCAACCTACAAGGAGCAGGAGATTTTCCCTTTTTACAAAGTACAAAATAGTTTTTTTCAGTTTTTACAGCATCTTTTAATAGTTTGTGCTGTTTCTGTCAAAATGTCCTGCTGGATAGAGTACCATTCAAGGCAACTCGAGGCTCTCTAAATCTCTTTCATGCTGACTTGGATCAAATCTGTTTATTAGTTATACACTTTTGCATAAAAAGAAGAAAGAAATGTGCAAATGTGCAAAAAGAAAGAAAGAAAAGCAATAAAAGCATAATGCATTATATATATATATATAGTACTGTGCAAAAGGCCTAAGCCACACTTAATTTCTTCATATTTTGCTTCCAAAGAGCCAGACTTTCTTGTATTTTTAATGTAGTCTTGAGGAACAGTTGTCCAGGGTTCCTGAAGGACTTTCAACGGGACCAGTTTTCAGTCCAGTCCCTGAAACTGACCAGTTTCAGAGGAAAGTGAAATATGTATAAATCATTCAAGCATAAGAAAGCTCATCTAACTGAAGTCCTGAACCAGTGAAGAAACAGGTGCAGATGATTCCAGATGATCAGGCGGTGATCAGTATACTGATGGTGCTGAATGCTGAGTGGTTGGACCACCTTTATCTAGGCTCCTTGTGTCTTTAGTCACTTTGCAGCCTGTCGCAGTAAAACATTTGTTCACATTTGTTTAATTGAATCTTCTCAATGTGCCAAAGATAAGACAGTTTGATAAGCATAAAGTAATATTTTTGCACAAACAAAGTGATTCAAAGCAAAATATAAAGAAATGAGGGGTGGCTCAAGACTTTTGCACAATACTGTATGTTACGGGCGCTCTTAGAATATTGATATAGTTGAACTTCAAATAATAAGTTATATATTAGTTATATACTGAGTTATACATACTCACATATAAGTTACTGTTCTGTTAATGTACTGTTTCTGGTTTTATGTTACTGTTACTATTAACTGTTATAGAGGTTCATTTACCTCAGAATTTGAAGGCAACCTGTTTACTTGCTTTTTAAAGTTAAAACAGCACGGTTAATAACAATGTCACAACCTTAGTCGGTCTAAATGCACTTTTAAGTACGTTTTGCTTTTGTTGAAGGTTTTTGAGTCCAATGAAACCACTGGCAGGTTGGAGCTGATGATACTGGAATCGGGCCACCTGCTCGTCTCTCGGGTGCAGGAACTTTTGGTAAGCTTTCCAAGGGTTGCAGCTTAGGCTGAATGTTTTATTTTTGTATTTGTAATTTGTGTTTATGCTTTGAAAGTAGTTTTAGAACATCTGAATGCACAGTTGGCTACACGCTCACTATGGCATTCTTTATGTTTATCTGCAGTGCGCCGGACAGGACACATAACTGCTCAGCACTATGGCAGTTTGTCCAGAGGAAGAATGGTATTGCTCTTCATCCTGAGATGCAATTGCCTAATCCTCCTCCCCTCTTCCCCCGTTCCCCTGTATGCCTTTTTTAAGTATTGCCAGGCCAAGTGCTTCTGAGTGCCTCTGATATCTTCCAGCAATAAGCCAGAATTATGGACTCAGAAGCACAATAGCCTCTGCCTCCTCATGACGCGGTGGAAAGGAGCTAGGTGATTGAAGAGCCCTTTCTCGCTGAGACATGGTGCCAAACAAGGCAACATGAGTTTTCAGGTCAAAGCACAGGGAGATATGAAAGCCAAGGATAGTGGTCATTGATATATTGGCATCTGTAATCTTAATGCACGGCATGGGTGGCTTTCAGTGCTTTGAACAGCAGTCAGAAGCTTAGCAGATCCTTCTCTGAATTTTTTCCTCTATCCGCGGTTGAAACGGTGACATGCGGTATTTTGGATAGAGGGGTTATCAAGTGTGTCATCCAGATTACATCTGAGTCTAAAATGCTGGATGCGTGTGGGTGTGCAGAGGAGAAGCTATTAGTGTTTTTGGAGTAGAGGCGATTAGTAGTGAGTCTTACAAAACAAACCAGAGAGTACTGAGAAAGAAGAGAACGTTAGAGAAATCATGAAATGCTAGGGGTGGGTGATATGGCAGAAACATATCATGATATTCAGAATATCAAGACTACATTAAAATACTAGAATACTAACAATACTATCAAAAACTGCAGTGATTATTATTTAACATTTCACATACTGTAATAGGTCCATTTAAACAGAACTAAATCCAGTCAACCAGGACTAATGATGCTTTCTTTGCAATTAAACATGCAGTTGGTCAGTGTTCTTTAAGTACTGGCAATATCACAGTATGCCCAGAAAAGGATACTGTGTATACATCATGAGCACAAGAAATATAATTTTTCCTGCCCATATGAAATGACCAGTATTGTATGACCTGTACAGGCAAGGAAGTTTATATGTTTGGAATTATAGACTTTAAAATACTAACAGAGCTAATGGGGGTGATTGTTTTTGTTTTTTTTTATAAATTGATATGTGAGTCCCAGTAATTCATTCAAAAAAGCTCAAATCATTTCCTTTTTTTGGAATTAAAAAAGAAGTAGAAAAGGAAGAGATTACACAAACTACCAATTTATTAGCTGAAATCAAAAACAAATAATTAAAGCATGCTTTTTCTAATCACTTTGAGCACAGCATATAAAACTTTAGTCGAGCCTTTTTTCCACAGCCCTGTTCTGATAGTTGTTTGGCGGCGGGCCTTTCATGTTTTTGGAAAGCCGATTCTTGGCATGATTCATGTGGTAAGGGGGAGAGATTACAGCTTGTCCCTGAGCCTCCAGGTCTGGCAAATGATTTAGGCATTGACGTTCCTATGGAAATAGATCCCCCTGTTGGAATACTTGTGTAATTTCACTCCAGGCTCACTTCAAATCCTCAGGTTTGTATAGTGGTTTACACTTTGAATGCCATATATCTAGTAATTATGGCTTGGCTGTTGAAGATACTTCAATTTGGAAACTGAAATACATATTTCTTGTGCTCACAACTTGATCTTGTTGGATCAGATTCGACAGACTGACTGGAAATCTGTTTTTTCCTTTTCTTGATATGCACAGTACAGTATTCTGAGCTATCATATGATGTATTTGAAATGATTTTTTTTCTGTACTTGTTCAGGAAGGGTTCTCTCTTTCCAATGCTCAGAGTTTTCTGAAGATCCACCAAAAATCAGAAAGTCTGCTTTTCCACATGACGCTGAAGGTGAGATATGAGAGAAATGCGTGTTGAGCTTGTTCATCACTGACAAACAGAATGTTTTGTTAGTCTGTAATGCAGAAATATTTTTTGTAATAACTCTAGGCAGACGACAGAGAGAGAATGAATATCATGTGATGTTCATGTGACTCATGATGTCCTCGAAGCAGGCTCCGTTTTGTTGTCCTCTCTAGCCATGAAGAATCACCCTATGCAAATTTCTAGGAATAGCTGTTTTTGTGTGACCTTCCAGTTTCAGCTCAAAGACATGCAAGTTTGTAGTTTATTAATTACACCAATTATCTCCTCTCCAAGATGCCTGTGTAACTGGAAATTAGTACCTCATGAATACTGATGAACTGACTGAGACCAATGATAGCTAATGAATATATGATAGGTTCACACACAGACATTCAGGGTATAGAATGCACATGCAGAGCCTGGAGCCTGAGTAGGTAAGCCTATTAATTGAACATACTGGTTGAAGACAGTGTAGCCCGAAGGCTACCATTTCACAAGCACTGGTAATAATTATATAGTTTGTATGCTTGGGTGTGTTTGTGTGTGTGTTTCTGTTTATCCACATATATTTGTAGGGAGAGAGTCGTATGATAAGACTGCAGTTTGATGGCAATAGCAAGTCTGAAGCGGTAGATTTTTGCAGCAAAGCTGTAGAGAGGCTTAAGGAATACCTGCCTGTAGGCACTCAGGAGCCCCCTGCCACTCCTCCTGTAGCCCACAGTGCTGCGACTGGCCAGCAAAAGCAGGTATGTCTTGCCAAAGTCTAAATCAAGGTTCAAGGTTAGTTTATTGTCATCAGCATCTGTGTACATGTACACAGTGTGATGAGACGTTTCTCCACGGACCTCAGTGCAACATATAACAACGTTCAGCATTCAACAGAGTACAAATTACGACAGAAACAACACAGGCAACAAAATAAATAGACACCACAACAGTGTAACAGTTTACATAGTGTGGACGCAATGCTAGCCATGCTATGGTGCAATACTATGGTGCAATACTAGCCATTCCAGAGTGGCAAGTATTGGACCATAAGTATGATATTGCACAGGTGGCAGTTACAGCATTGAACAAGAATGAACAATATTGCACCATACGTATAACATTGCACAGAGTGAAGTGTGAAAGGGATGTAAACCTTCCAGAATTAATAATATTGCACCATATGTATATTATTGCACAGGAGAGAGTTATCAGCATTGAACCACATTGAGTAAGTGTAAATTGCAGTTTATCAGATTGAGTTACAGGGCATAAGTGGGCCTATAGTGGCAGTGAACAGAGGTCAAGTGAAGGTGCTATTGAAAGTCCAGAGTGTAATATGAGAGGTATTTAAGGTATAAGGTGAGGTAGTTCACTGGAAGAGCAGTTATACGAGAAGCTTTTGTGAATTTTGATGAGTATTTTTCAGGCAGATCAAGGGTGTGTCTGAAATAGCATGCTGTTTACTACGTACTGCACATCAGTTTTTAGTACGTCTGTCTTGAATACTTGATTAAAAATCAATTGATAATTTTTTGCAGTCTTGATAAATGGGTAGAGTATCTAGTGTGTATCTAAATGGGTAGAGTAACAGTTAACACCGTGTCCCAGGTACCACACTACAGGGCAAGACTATGACTAGACTACCAACATCAGGGTCTGAGCCGATCAGACCCATCTCAACACCCACCTCATTTCCTTAGCCCTCTAATCACTTTCCAGGCACCGGTGATGGCCACTTTTCCACAATGCATTATGGCATGCAGTTTATCACAAAGACAGCTCTTGGCTAGTGTTGTACGTAATCTGGGTATCTGTGATGGTCTGGCAGGAAATAGACATGTGGATGTGCTTCAGGTGGAAGTGCAAGGGGAGGTGTTTTATTAAATCCCAGTACTCCAAGTGGAAATGTGGCCAAAAGAAAAATAATTTAGTATTTACAGATTTTCAAACACAGCCTAAGTCTTGTCTAGTAATCGCTCTTTATCTATTGAATCTCCAATCAATAAGAGGGTTAATTTAGGCCACGAGTATCTAGTTCTAGAGTTCCAGAGTCCAGTACAGTTTGGCCTCCCTGCTGTAACACATGTACCCAAACTGGTGATTAAATGCTTACTTGAATCAGGTATGTTTGAACAGAGAAATCACCAGACTGTGCTCGACTAAGGCCTGAGACACACCAGGCTGACTGTCAGCTGTTAGATGCAGTCAGGCTGTTGGTTAGCATCGTTGGCCGTCCGCTGCCCGTTGTCAGTGTGGTGTTTATGGCTCTGTTGGCTCTAGCTGGCCCTCATCAATGTTTTTTGGCAGACTGAGCGTGTTGATTTGGCGATGATGACCGGCCATCAGCAAGAGCGAATGAACAGAGAATCAGAGCCAGAATACACAAGAAAACAGCACTCTCAAGAGGGCACTCATTTTTCAATAACCTCATTTTTCATTTTGCCAGTGCAAGCAGCAACATTCTGTAACTAGAAATTGGAATTTTTAACTTTATTTCTATTTTAATGTCTGAATGTTTAAATTAATAAAATGTAAATATAGTATTCTCATCAAGAAAAAAATATTGCATAATAAACACTGATGCAGAAGAGCAGCGAGAAGCTGTCATAACACGCTGGCATAAAATAAAGCATGACATATTCACTCATTTCATGGACTTTCTCACTTTTAAGTAGCTTTTTAACCCACTTACCGATGTTTCTTTTCACTCAGGTGCGTTGAGTATGGGCTTGTTGACCATCACCTGTAGTCTCTGAGGTGTTTTTGAGTACAAATTTTCACAGCAGGCGAGAGGCTGTGATGGAAGGCAATCATCAGTCACACATAGTTGCTGCTAGCTCCAGTTTGGATTAATACTTCAACCCAAAAATCTCCAAAGGCTCTTATTGTGGGCCTGCGCTGCAGTTCCTCTCTCTCTGTACTACATAAGTTTCATATAAGTTTCCTAGTAGTCACCTGATAATTGTGGACGCACAGTAATAACAAATATCAATATAGGCAGATAATTGCCTAATTTATCAGAATTTTGGCAAAATTTTGGTGATGTAGGATTACTATGCTAAAATGTCTTCATTGCATTCATTTTAGTATGTTTGTAATGCTGCATAAATAAATGTTTCTCCATAATGCCAAACCAGATTCATTCAGTTACCATTTCTATAACACCATGTCCAAAAATGTTGGGATGCTGAGTAAAATGCAGATAAAAACAGAATGTGACATGTATACCTATTATTTATTTTTTTAAAGAAATGAATAATTTTTTTACATTTATTTATTTAATATATGCTCATTTTGAATTTGATGCCAGCAACACATTTCAAACAAAACTGGCCAAAGGGAAACAAAAGACTGGAAAAGTTGTGTAATGCTAAAAAAACAACTAATTTGGTTTATTGGCAACAGATCAGTAACGTGATTGGGTATAAATAGAGCATCCCAGAGAGGCAGAGTCTCTCCGGAGAAAAGATGGGGAGGTGTTCATCACTCTGTGAAAGACTGCAGGGAGGAAATGGCACATCAGTTTAATAATAATGTTCCTTAATGTAAATTTGCAAAGAATTAAGGGACTTTATCATCTAAGGTACATCATATCATTCAAAGGTTCAGAAATCTTCGAACAAGGCCAAAAACCAGTATTAGATGGCCATGATCTTCAGGTCCTCAAGCAGCACTGCATTAAAAAGAGACGAAAACCGTGTCGGCATCCAGAAATACATGTTAAATCTCTACCATGCAAAGAAGAAACCATATATAAACATGATTCAGAAACTGTGCACTAATAACAAGTCAGATGGAGGTGCCAGCATCTGTGATGGGATGGGTAGGTTGCACATGTGCGAAGGCACCCAGTACTGAATGATAAATTCAGTACTTTTTCAGGGAAGGCAAGACAATTCCAAAGCACATTCTGCACGTATTACAAAAGTATGACTATGAAAAGTATGTAGTAGTCCGGGTGATAAAATGGCCTGTCTTTAGTCCAGACCTGTCACCCACTGAAAACATAATGAAATGAAAAATATGACATAAAGGAGAAACCTTTGAGCAGATAAAATCAAAACCTTCAAAACCTCTTTCAGCACTCCAGAAATTGGTCTCCTGAGTTACCAGGTGTTTACAGAGTGTTGTTAAAAGAAGAGCTGATGCAACTCAGTGGTAAACATGCACCTCTCCCACCTTTTTTTTTTAGATGTGTTGCTGGAATCAAATTCAATTTTAGCAAAAAATAATATTATTTAAAAAAAATAATAGTCTGTTTCAACATTTGATATGTTGTACTATTTTCAATTTAATACAGGGTTTACATGATTTGCAAACCATTAGATTTTATTTCTGTTTTTATTTACATCTTACACAGCAACATTTTTGGCACTGGCAAAATAAATAAGGGATATTGGCATTGGCCTACAAACGTTATAGCTTTCATCATAGGATGGACTGCTTCAACACTGATGCTTCCACTTAGAATTAGTTGCTTTTCAATCTGTCACGCAGCTTCTTCAAAGAAATATGGCCACTGTAGCTATATTTGTAACTCAGAGATGCTGACTGGCATATGGTCTTTGGCCCATGGGCTTCTAAGAATGTCCTGACCCAGACCTTGCAAAGGGTAGACCTCATTACAACCATCAACTACTGTTAACTAAATCTACCTAATGATAGAAGATAAACTATAGTAACTTTCTGTCGCTCATGATGATTATGATGATCATTATTATTGGTGTTATTAATTAAAACATAGATATATTTCAAATACATTTTCATTCTTGAATTTTTTTTACAATGAAAGCATTTTGTTGAACTGTTAGAAACGGCTTTGCTACATTCCAGTCTTAGAGCGGCACAGTTCAGAGGTTTCCTCACTAAAATATCCATATTAAGCTCATTAGCAAATCACCAAGCACTGTATGAGCTAAAGGTTTTCTGCCAGAGCACTGAGACCATTGAACCTTGCAGCTCTGTGGCCTTCCATGAAGACATGTTACCACTTGTCTTTGTCTATACTCTAAGTTGATATTAAATATATAGCTTTCTGTCCACTAGATGGCACTCCTGGAACAATTTGCCAAACAGGATACCGTCCCAAACCTCCCAGTTTTATTTGCAAAACCCATTTGACTATGCGAATGGACAATTTTTGCAAGTTTGCACAAATATTAGAACGTACTCTGAACCACACAACCCAAATGCGTGACTGAAGAATGTTAAGAGACAGAGAGACAAAGCAGAGGATGAAACGGACTGGAAAAGATGAGACTGTTCAATTAATAATGAGCCTATTGATTAACTGGGTAGCCCCTCAGTGTGAGACCTGATGCTGAAATGAATGGATCTATTTTCTGTGTTCTCTTAAGACGCCTGCAGAGACGCCACAAGCAGCCCCTGACGTTAACCAGGAGTCTCTGTCCATAAAGCATCTTTCTCAGGTACTGCTGGACGCTTGACTGGACTGATCCAGAGGTCGCTGTGATTGTTACTACTTAATGAACAATGTTTTCAGACTCGCTCGCATGGCACTTAATAACCATTTTGTAATTGAAAGTATCTTTGTGACATTCATGGACATGACAGTATGACAGCAGAATGTCACTTTCTGTTAAATTTGGATGAGACATCCCTGCAGCTCACTGCCACAGAGTAAGCATTATTTTTGTATGCAATTACAACAGCAATTCTTTTGTCTTAGTATTTCCTGGGTGAGCGTGGGCTGTCCCTGCCCTTGGCGTATCGTCATTTTGCTCTGCCCCCTGGTGATGTGGAGGACCTATTGCGCCTGTGTCTGCTCGACTGTGGCTTCCCTGCTTTTGTAGAAGAGGTGGAGAACACGTTGAAAGGGCTGATCCAGGAGTGAGGTATAACAAGAAATTAATTTTCTTGGTTTATTCCTATTTTTACTGTTGTCATGTCATATGTGTCAACTCCAATTTTCATAATTTGGCATCAAAATCTGTATATGAAAAAGGAGCCTATGTTCACTGACCCTATTCCAGTTTTTCACTGGTCAAGTTCCGTCAAGCAACCCAGACGACACATTTTTTGGATATTTTTGGAGCCTTTATTTTAAAAAGAACAGTTGGTCTCACATATTATTGTAATGGCTTTAGCTCCAGCAAGTGCCATCTTTATATATTGGTCCAGTTGCACTGCAACACACTGATACACCATTTTCTTAAAGAGGAGTAGTCATGCAACTACAGCAGTGCATTTATTCTATTCCTGCATCCTGATGATCCCACAACATTAAAGCTTAGTCTGTGAAATTCATCAAAACAAACGCTCCCCACCTTACAATTCTCAATAGATCTATATGAATACATATTGCATAGGATAATAGCCATGCTGTACAAGAATCATATCTGACTAAAAAGAAACAGTTGGAGGACATAGAGAATAAAAAAAAAGATATATTCTTTGCTTTTTACAGATATGCTATTATAATATTTGAACACTTACAGCGCAACCTGTACAAGACATCTAGGTAACTCTAGAAAATAAATAACATTTACCCATCTTTTTTAAATGATTTAATACATAGACAGTTCTCTGTGATTAAATACTGCTTTGCCTCGTCACAGTTAGGCCGTTGCAGTCCAGCTTTAGATAAAACACCTTTGTTTAAAATTCATGAATTGATGGTAAACTGTACAAAGAACTCAAGTGAAAGTATTACGCTCATTTTCCTCCGTTTGAATTTGTTAAAAAAATGCACATGGGTTAATTCTTTTTGATGCAACACCACACAAATAAATAACAATAGAAAAGAAATTAACTGTTATTAGGTTATGTTACTGCATGCATTCGACACAATATGTAAGTATGAAAAAGGATCACCTCAGTAGGATGACATGGAGAAAAAAAAAAAGTTAACAGCAAACGGAGTAAAAACAATGTGTACACCTTTTGAATGAATTTAGTCACCTGTGCCCACACATACTCACACACCATAAGACTGAATAAGGCATGCTTAAGACAGTCCTTATTGTTCTTTTCAGCCAGTGTTTATGCTGCTGTGGTTTCGTTCACAGAGTGAGGCAGGATATGCTTTATTAGAAATAGCCAGGAGGTTCTTCTCCCCTTGGATACCTTCATACGGTCAAGATGTGCAGTTAGTCTTCTGCAAAACAGAAAGCAAGAGGGACGGTGTTAGAATGCTTGCTTTAAACAGAACATTGCACGTTTCCTTTATTGCTCTTTTCTGTTCTTTCATTCAGCTGAAGAGTCCAACACTAATACTGGTATAAAGCTGTTGCGTGGTTATACAGTTCCTTATTGACATGTGCATATGAAAGTTTGGGAACCAGATTGTTTATGCATTTTCTTCTCATTTGCATTACTGTTACTTAGTTACCATCACACAAACAGACCCTTCCTTATGACATTCCATTTTTCATAAGTAGCGTATTATATATATGCATGTGTGACAGCCATGAATGCACAATGCTGTTTGAAACAGCTGGTTTGTGTCATTATGCATGTATCAGTCTGCAACACTTTCACATTTATATTGGCTCTACTGTCAAAACTACAGTACATTTCCTTAATAAACTTCCTAAACAAAATCTGTTAGCAAATGCAGTGATATCAAACAAATGTACACATCCTGCAATGGTAATGTCATTCTGTACTCACTTTCCTAAGTTTATTTGCTCAGTTGGTGTTCCGCTGTCTCAGGTTTTTGTCTTTGTGATTGTTAGTAGAATTTGTTTTCCTGGCAGAGGGGAAAAAAGAATGTTTTGGAATCCTAGACAGTCACTTGGTACAGTAAATGATGAAAAGCTTAGTTAAATGAATGTCCACTGTCCTTTTTTTTATTAGGTGTAAATTGCATCTATCTCTAGAATGTTTTTTGTCAGGTCATGGTTAACATTGTGAAGGATGTGTTCTAACGAAATGAATTAATCTCAGCTCTTACACTGGTCCAGCTGGTTCATCATCTTCATCAGGGCAGGCAAAAAGTGGGGGAAGGAGATAAAAAAAAAATGTATACATTACAAATTGAACAGCATTTTCTAAAACCTTTGGGCTTATATTTATTTAAAGGTGCCCTGTTCTAAGATTCTGTACGATTGTTTGGTAAAAAAATTACATCAAATGAGATGAAAAACATGATTATGATTATTGCACTCCAGCACATGAAATGGAGAAACACCCGTAAGACCTGCTTTGGGGGTATTATAAATTAGTTCAGGTTTATAGCCAGAACCTGCACACAAAGTTACAGCCTTAAGGTTACCGATGCACACATAGTTGTAAGAATTATGTCAATTTTGAAAGAAGCCAGTGAAATCTAGAGCCAGCCAGTGATTTTTACATATGAGATGACCTTCAGCGAATTCTAGGGATGCATGCTGATATCGGATTCATTGCTGTATTGGCAGACTATTGCTACAAAGGTTAAAGAATAATTGGTATTGGATAGATGTTTTTATTGGTCTAATGTTTCAAACCATTATTTGCTGGTGTGTTTATTGGAGTCCAAAAGAGCAAATGAATATAGGTTTGTGTCTGCATTTTATTCATTTTACTGCATCTGTAACTCTTTAGAAATCAGTGTTTTATGTTATGCAATTCCAGGAAGATGCAGTCCACTTTCTAAAGGTTCATGTATCAGTATCGTATGTACATCAGCATCGGCCCACAGTTTCCATATGGGTGCATCCCTAGCGAATTCACCAAAAACACCTCTGCAGCTGCAATCATTATTGAAATGTATTATGATATTTGTAATCATTAATAGAAATTTGCCACATACAAGAATTTCTAGAAGGTAGCATAAAGTCCTGACTTTGCATAAGTGTTTCAGACATGGATGGAGGTACTTGGTTAGTGTGTGAGATTGTGAAAACAGAGCATGCATTCACAGCCTGAGGGCAGCAGCATTCGACAGCGTATTACACCAAACAGGTTATGAGGTTATATTTGGAGACAGGACAGCATGGCTTCCAGGCAGTTATTTGTTAGATGGCTAACCTCAAGTAATACACTAACTGAGACACAGGGCAGTCCATTCCCAGCACACTGAATCATTCTCCTCAAACCCAGCACAGAAAAAAAATGCAGCTTTTCTTTAAATGAAGAAAATGTAAGAAATGCTACTTTGTAGTGAGATTAAAAACCTCTTTGCCAAAGAACCCTGAGCTTACAACCGTCATCAGTGCCAAAACAATGAAAAGAGTAATGTTCTAGCTAGAGGGACATCTCGTCATCCTACTGGAGCGTCTCATAGGCCAACATTCCAGTGTGCATAATACCTAGATAACAGGTAAAAAACAATACTGTATGTACTGCATACTTAGTATTTAAAGAAATACATAGACAAAATCGTTCAAATGTAAAATAAAAGTGAGGTCTTTAAGGCTGTGCATCACAACAGAGTATTACATCCTCATCTCTGATTCTGTTGATAAGACCATGGCCAGATATAATCTACCTTAATCTACCCCTCCCCCTTTCTCTTTCTCTCGTGGGTAAATCCTATTCAGAGCCCAGAGCACTATCAAAACAGTACACAGTGTTCATGTAAAAAAAAGGAAAAATCAAGAAGGAATTCTAATTATTACAGTAGTTTTCACACCACATTTTCCTTTTCAGCTTCAGGGTTATCATGTAAAGTATACTGTAGAATGTTTTTCACTGGATCAAAGACAGAAGAGCAAATTTATTCTCTAAATTTAGTTAACAGTTAACAGTTCAGGGTCTGAACTGTAATATTCATGAAAGTGATAGCCTGTAACATCTTCCTTTTGTTTATTTTTATGCTATTAACAGAGTTGCTTGATTTAACAAAATGTGACATTTAATAAAAATGTATCAAAAATCACAGTAATTTGGGACGTTTTTTTCACAGTTTCACTATAAACACGGTTCCTGAATCACAAACATAGGAATAGAATCAAATGTTTCTATAGAAATGTTGAGATGTTGCCTCTTTGCTCTAGACAGTGACCCCCCCCCCCCCCCCAAGTATGTATTACCCTCAAAAGTATGAAGCTCCATCTGAAAATATGTCAGAACAGACCATTTAAGACTGGTGAGCGATTTACAGAAAGTTGCAGAGAACTGCATACACCAGTATCAGACATCTCTGAAAGGCATAATCTTTCAATCTATAATCACGTTGATGTTATTACATAAAAGTCAAGTTATCCAAATCAAATTGTTGGAGTGTCGACATCATGGTCTGGATGCACAGAAGACAAATAGAAGCTATCATTTCCAAAGACATGCATGTTCTCAAACTTACCACCAATAAAGCATATGATGCCATTTGGAGAAGGAAAAAAAGCAAAAAACAAAAGCAATTATAACCCAGTTTATTAAAGCCACATGGAAGCTGCGTTCCTGAATGAATTAGTCAAGGTTGTAAAATTTGTGCAGCTGTAGCAAATAAACAAATAAACAAGCAAAGACAAAAACACTGTTCTGTGTGTGTTGTATAGCTTTCAATAGCATGTGAGTCATTCGGTTGCTGTGTTTCATAGACTATACAATACTATAGCCCTCCATCACCTGAAAATATAAAACTCATTCTTCTCTGAACTCGGCATCGAAGGCAGAGATGTTAACATGTATATTTATATCTGGGTGAGGGAAATCGTGCTTCCTTTTCTGTAGCACACATTTGTCAGACTCTGTTATCCACCAGTGGAGCACAACTGGCCTCTTTTAGCCTTGCTAAGGGCACTCTGTGACCTCAAGATCTGACAAATGTAATATTTGTCAACACAACCAGCTAGTTATTCATTTAGTTGTACATTTGTTTTATCTTCTGTATTAGGAATTATGTACCATGGCATCACTTTTTAGAGCTGGAGAATTAAGAGTTCGAGAGCCTAGTAAGGCTGGCAGTGCAAGGTAACTGTACATGATGCATGTTTTAGTAGAGCTGTCATTGTAGAGGTGGGCAACATGGTAAAAATATATCATAATACTAAAAGAAATTTTGATACACAATGTTACAATTTTCTCTGATACTGGGTAAGTTAGAACACACAAAATAACCAGTGGTGCTGCATTTAAAAACTACTAACAAAAACAATGAATACAGTGACTTTTTGTTTGACATTCCACATACTGTGCTGCACTAAATTCAGTTAAGCAGGCCTGATGATTTTCTCATTGTAATGAAATGTACAGTTGTTCATTGTTGTAGAAGTACTGATATCAATGATATGCTCAGAAAACCATCCTGTGCCACAAGGGCAATTCATTTGGCCATATTGCCCTTCTCTCTGTCATTGTCATTCATTCAAAGCCCTGTCAGTGTGTCGGTGCATTTTCCAGACCAAGATTCAGCCTAAGCCTAGAATAAAAAGTATCTCAAAAGGTAATACATCATTGACACTGCAATTTTGTCTACGACGAGGTTTAGTCCATGTCCGGGAAACCAGCCTTGCAAGTAATATAATCTGGAATTCGCAGCTGAACACAGAAATGCAATAGAAGCGTCCACTTCAAACACCTTACCCCTGATAAACATCTGAGGTCCTGAGGACTGTACAATGCAGAAACAGCCAGAATGGTACTAATGCTAGGACCAGTTTCAGATTTGCTCACACAGAACAAGGAAAACAAAAGCTGGGATAACTGCCTCAGTGCTTTATGTAGAAAGCCTTTGTTGCCGTACCAAAGCCTGTCTGCCTGTTGTGCTGGTTCCAGATTTGAGCTTTAAATAATCCGTAAAAATCATACAAGTCCATAAACAAGCTTTTTTAAGTCACGTTTGACGTTCAGCTGTTTCGGTAATGCAGAATTTTGTCATAGTTTTAATGAAAAAAGCAATTACTACAGCAAATAAGGTCAATTCTACAGCAGCATTAATAATAATAGCAAGTATAGTAATAATAATAGGTTCTAAATGATCTGTTTTAAATGTCTTTATGAGACATTGCATCACTCATCTCATTTAAAGGGTAACTACAGACCACCCATGGCTCTGAGATGCCCTAATGTGTAGCTGCAAAGGTCAAATTAACATGCATCTGTGCCTGACTGCTAGCTTTTTGAGACAGTCCTGGGTTTGATGCACTGAATCATTGTCTCTGTCCTATTTACTGAGACTATTTTTCTGTGTCCTCTCATCTTGTGCAACCACTAATGGGATGGGAAAAATAGTGAATACAAAATTGTGAAAAGCTCTGCAAGATCACGCACACACAAACACACATGGAGGCTTTCCCGGGACACGTCTTTGTACAGTGCTTGCTAAGATGTGATGAAATTGAGCTCTTAAGCTCTCAAAGCTAACCAGTTCTGTTCTTGCTTACACCCACCATGAAAGCGCCCTCTCTCTGGTTATGCGCCAGGTAAGTCTTCTACAGCTCAGAGGTCAGTTTTTCCCAATGGGCCCCCCTGACTCAGCCATCATAAATATTCATGACTGCCACTGTCCTCTGAATACGGTCAATGGCAAACATGTAAACACTCTACTAAGACCTATTGTAAACATAGTAACAGTGGTTATTGTAGAAGTTAAAACCTCACCACAACGGGAGGATTTCCAGTTCTTTCAGCACATATGGCATTGGAAAGGGAAAAAAAAATTAAAATAACTTTTAAGGGAGGAACGTATCACCATGGATGAATGGTTTGGAGAACACAGCCCATGTCCTAGAGGATTTCAGATAATTAGCAAGTGACATTTCAACATGTCCTCAAATTTATCATATAACACATGCCAATTTGAAGCAAAAATAGCTGAGATGTAGCGTTGCCTACCGTCTGGCACCTCGTCTGGCCTCTTGCGTTTCTCGTAAACCACAATGATGACCACCAGGATGATGATTTCAGCCAGTACCCCCAGGAAAGGCCAGAGTGGGGCCAAGTGACTGCGCACCCGGAGGATTGACGTTGATTCTTTATATCCAATAATGTTTGTGGCATTGCAGACATACTCGCCAGGGTCTGTGCTGATGTCAAGATTTATAATATTCAGTTCTGAGTAATTGTCTTTGTTGGTGATGAAGATGCGTCCGGTACTGTTGTCCACGTCCTGGAGAAGAGGCGAAAATGTTCATTATGGAAATAATAGTGCAAATTTGAAGAACTAAAAATTACACCTTGCTATATTGTACGAATTGCAGTCAGAATATGCCATTCATAGCCATTCTGCTTGTATGGATGTAAAAAATTGGACTTTGCTAAGCATCACAGTAAAAACAGAGCTTCTAGCCTTGGTTTAGGTGTGACTGGGATAGGAGAAAACATAACATACTATGTATGATCCCTGGCTGACTTTTTTCCGCCATGTCCAGATGGGATGTGGGTATCCCACAGATTTGCAGTACAGGAGTGCGCTCTCTCCTTCCTTTTTATTCTCGCTTCTTTTGTGACCAGTGATTTCAGGAGCCGCTAAGAGGGAGAGAAGATACCTTACAATGTATTACAGCTTTCAGTTGCTAAAATTTAGTTTGAAATAAAATGTGTTATATTGTTGTATGCCATAAAATATTATAATTTATGTCGACCCATGGCGTATCTAAGGCTAGCAGTGCATGATAATTATACATGTTGCATGCACTGTGAACAAGTTATTACACAATGACTTGGTCACAGTTATTTCAGCTTATTGCAGTTATTAAAGCTGACTGCAGCTATTTCTCACAGCCGTTATCTTTTACACTCATATGTTTACGCTGCAGTGAGCAGAATGTGAACTGAGTGGTGAACTGAACAGTTGGTTGAGGCAAATACATGTAAATAAAAGAAAGCAGAAAACACATTTATAGAGATATGTATTAGGTCTAAGAAAACAACAAAGGTTTTAACTTCTTAAAGGCAGCAGTGAGTAATGTTTGTTTATTTGAGCCTGAGTCAAAATACTGAATATCAATAGCTGTGAAGCAAGATCGCTCATCAGCCAATTTGGCCATTTTAGGCCTGTACTTTAATAGTTGCACACAATAAAAAAAAATGATCTGAATCAGGCCCACCCACTTTTGCCAGTGTCTTGCCCATACTGTCAGTAACAAAATCACAAATAAAAATAAACTTAGAAAATGACATACTCAAAATTACATTTTTCATATATTATCAAAATTCCAATTTAATCATAGATATTAAGTAGGACAAAAGCTCCTCAAAGAAAAAAAAAGTACAAATTGGCAGAATTATAGAGAAAAATTACACAATAAAGTTGTTAGACATGATTGCTTCTTTCTGCAAAGTGGGCTTAGATTTTTTTTCTCATGAGATTTTTGTATCTCAGTTTCTGTTTTATTTCACAGCATCAAGTAATTCATAAAACAGTTTAAAAGTCCTTCATTCTAAGGGATAAAGAGTAGTTGGAAATGATGTTAAACTGAATATTGATAATGTGTGGTACATAAGCCCATATAAAAGTTATAAGTGGACCTCAGGGTTCATAATAAAATGCAAGAAAAATGAGAACGTGGCCCCTTTAAATGAGCAATGACTGGTTTCTGGACAAAATCATTGAAGTAATTAAAGACCATGTTTTAATTCTGAAGTGTAGACATGACTGAAGGCAAGAAGGCACATAACATGTTCTTAATTCAAATGAAAAGGTTATCTGCACTAGCTCATGGAACATCTTGTGCTGAGTCATTGCTTTCCTATTAAATGTCGTTAGAACATTACTTGGCCAGTATTGTGTTTTAAGAGCTCATTTTAGTTACCATTGGCCGAAATCTGTGGCATTTTGGCTACCAACCAGTCTCCTTTAAACACTGCTCTGTATTGGACAGATAGCCACTGCAGCCTTTTGCTAATCCCTAAAATTACGGTAATTCCTTCCATGCAATTAAGCAGGATCAGGAAGGGGCCTGGAGCGAGTGTTTTCTACTGCAAACATGGAGGTTGGGGCGGGCGTGGCCTGGGACACGGGTGACATCACTGCTCTCTAATTATGGTGCACACGTGCCATCTGAGGATTGTGCGTATTTGTGCGAGTGTGCTGGGTTGGAATAGGATGACGAGCAAGAGCTTAGCTGTGCATTATCCTCACATGCTTCTCCCTTGAGTAAATCGCCTACCCTCTAAACAGATAGTACTTTCCCCATTGTGGCGCTCTTTTTCTGGCCTGCTTCCAAACACCAATCCCTAATGGAAGTGTGTCCATGTGTTTGTGATAACTGATCGAAGAAAGAGATCGAAGGGATTCTGATAGCTGCATTGGAATGCTATTTGCAGGGAAACCTCATCCGTCCTTCTTATTTTCCCCTCACAAGGAAGCAGAGGGTGTAAGTCACACCAAAAGGAAATGAGTGGAGCTAACAATATATGGAGCAGAGAGAAAATACCCTCCCGACAAGGAAGGGAGAAAGCATTCGTGGGCTGATAATAAATTTATGTGAAATAGGGCGCCCTTCCGCAGGACCAATTTCGGAACGTCGTATCATAATGCGGTGTGTTAATAATTTGTTTTACATTCTGCCTCGTGTAACAGAGATGAATAAACGAGGGAACATGGATTATGCACACACAAAGCCGTAATGCGTCTATTTACTGCGGTGTGCATCCAAATCAAATTACGCTGAAAAGCATTTAAAAAAAAATACAAATTTCTCACTGTCAACCCAAAATACATGTATGCGGAGGGACAGATTATCATCGTGGACAATAAACTCCTGCCATTAGAAATGGCTGGGAGTGGATCCAGGCCTTAATCCCACCCCAGCACACAAGCCTCCATCTGTTCCCTCAGAGCTAAGAGCTGGAGAGAGAGAGAGGTGCCAAGGACATGAGAGCCTGGGGGTGGAGCACAGGATAGCAGAGTAGCAGAGCTGGCCATGGTGCTTTCAACCTGAACAGTTTTTTTGGGCAGTGGATTAAAAGGCCTCACCCTTGTCTGTCACATAGATGCACTACAGACTGAATCATTCATTAAAAAGATTCATATGTAGCATTTAGACTGAATTTTCTATTTGACTGTTATTGTGTTAAAAACATGCATCTTTTAAATAAATGTGATAACATGGACCATGAACTGCATAATGATTTTGGTTTTGCACTATTGTGATTTTCTTGCGTGCACTGAAAGAGAGGGTATACACCCAGCTACTGATCAGAGCTATAAATAGACAAGCTGTAATATTTTTGTCTTGCATACTGGGGAGATCTCTCACGGAATGAGGAGTGTCGCGCACGGAGCATGCGTCCGGGGAGGATGCAGAAAAGTCAGATCTGAGCGGACATCAGCATCATTGCATTACGCAACCAGGCAACGCTTAAGACAGCCTTGACATAATGGTCCAGGCATGCTCAGTGCGCATGATGGTGGTGTCAAAACAAATTGGCTTAACTGTGAAGAGGATGGAGGCAAGCTCGTACTGTGCAGTGTTTCACAGGTTTGTGGCCACAGGGGGTGATTCCTCTGTGTCTGGAATGGTCTGGAGAACAGCATGGTACTAATGTAGTTGATACTCTACATCATTTAAAGGAGATTGAAAATAAAGAGAATTGCTGTTTAAAACGTGAATACTTGTAAATGTGAGTTTCAATGTTTTGTTTTTTTTTATTTCAAATTTCAAATTCAGGAATGTTCAGATTAATGGGCCAATGTCATGGAAAAATGAATGAAAAAACCTGCCCATTCGGACACAAGCCAGGTTAATTCTAAGGTGTAAAAAGCTGTTGGAATGTGGTCATGTAAAAATGAACTATAATTGTTTTGGTACAGAAAAAAACTACATAGACCTTTGAAAATGATCTTTGTTTTCTTTATGGTATGAAATGGTAAATCCATGATAAATGGGAATATTATTAGTAAAGTAAATATTATTAGAATATGATCACTGATTGTCACATGATAACGGCTGAATTTGACAGTCACATAGTATTTCGAGTCCCATTCAGGTACTGATTACTAGTGCAGGGCAATGAATGGACTCTCATGTCTGGTATTCAGATCCACTGCACTCGTAAAAGTTACATTCTACTAGTGCTCTCTGTATTAATATAAAGTCAAAGGTAGAACAACTCGCATTCCCTATGAACAACGGTCATTGTTCAGAGGCCACTTTGACATCCACTTGGTGGAGGAAACTCTAACAAGTCTGAATCTCACTCTGTCTGCACTAGTGCACTCAGAGCTAGACTTCTATACGTGACTGTCTGGATTTATCGCTCGGGTGAATTGCTCTTGTCAGATTTGTCTGTTTCTGTTAAAGAGGGTGAAGGGGATCTACTTACAAATAGAAATAAAGTCTTGATTATATTATGGAGAGACACGCTTGAGTGCTGTGCCGTGCCTGTGTTACAATGCAGGCAGTAGGTTGTAATGTGTGGAGTTACTGTCACGCTCAGCATTTTGCTGATTCTGCACTTTTGGACCTGCATATTTGTGCCGGTACATGTCCACCAACCATGGTGGAGGGCTATAATTGAAAGATTTCTGCTGTTTAACATTGTGTGAGCATGCTAAGGGGCCATTTCTGTCAGTCATTTAAAGCCTCAGTAGCAGCATGTATACTGAAAATATCCTACCTTTGACTTCGATGGAGGCATTGGCATTGGGGGCCATGTCAAAGGTGTAAACGCACATGTACTCCCCTGCATCATCTGCTCTTGGTTTGTTCAGGCTTAAAAACAAAGAAGAAAAGAATATTTAGTATAATCTACTTTTATACTGATTGATCTGAACATTTATTAGAGATGCACTGCAGTGCTGGTAATTGTCCTTACCAACATTGGCCTTAAAGTATTGCATTGTTACATTAAACGAGTAGTTCAGCGAAAAATCTAATTTACATATCATCTCAGTGAACAGTAAATAGTAAAAAAAAAAAAAAAACCTCAGTATGAAAACACCTAGAGGAAATCCCTCTTGCATATCTGGCATAAAACACCTACAGCATGTCTGTATACATTCAATACTGTACAAAGGTCAGGGACCATCCTTCATGTACAAGTTATTCATTTTTCAGGAGTTGCTTCTAAGGAAACTAGATATAAAATATTCCTTTAAAAGGTAAGAGGAAATGGGACTCCTAACAACTGTACCAGCCCTGGTAGAACACCAAAGCTGTCCCCATCAGATAAGCAGTGTTTAAAGCTTCCATCATTGAGAGAAACAAGAAAATCAAGCTCCACCTGCTTGTATTTCTGTCTATCCTTCCATGTGAGAAGATGACTCAACACTGTGAATCTGAAAGGATTAGTAGCTGTTCAAAAACCCATTACTGAGACTAATATAGAGGAAAATGTTCAAATCAAACAATGAAGCGGCTAGTGCTCCTAGAAAAATGGACTGGCCACCCTAGAGCCCAGACCTCAACATCAGTGAATGTGTTTGGTATTACTTGGAGGGTGAGAAGCAGAAAATGCAGCCAAGAACTTTCGATGTGTTTACAAGAGGCATGAAAAAATATCCCTGCAGATTTCTGCAGAAACACTGAAGGCAAATATCCTGAAAGAATGGAAACTCTAATAAAGTCAAAGGGAGCACACACTACATGCTGAAGAAATGGATAATGTATTTATTGTTTAGGCTTCTTTGTAATTTTCTCTTAATTGCATTTTTTTTTCTTGTCTGACTTCAAAAAATCAATAACTTCTACTTAATGGCCATTTTGACTGGAAATTAAAAAGAGTGACTTTTTCCACAGTTTTAAACCACAACCAGCCATACGCATACATCTTTATGCACAGTGAGGACATACACCAATCAACCACAACATTAACACCATTGACAGGTGAAGGGAATAAAATTGATTGTCTCATTGCAATGGCACCTGTTAAAGGGTGGGACATATCTGGCAGCAAATGAACAGTCAGTTTTTGAAATTAATATTTAGGGATCAGGGACATAGACAAGCATAAAGGTCTGAGTGACTTTGACAAGGGCCAAATAACGATGGTTAGACTGGGCGAGAACAGCAGGTCTTTAAAACAGCAGGTCTTGTGGGGTGTTCCTGAAGTTCAGCGGTTAGTACCTACCAAAAGTGGGCCAAGGAAGGACAATCAGTGAACTAGCGACAAGGTCATGATTGATGCATGTAGGAAGTGAAGCCAACCCCATCTATTCGGATCCCACAAAAGAGCTACTGAAGCACAAATTGCTGAAAAAGGCTGGCTATGATAGACAGAGCACGCAGTCTACTTTGGGTGGTGTTGCTCAGGTGCATACCGGTCAGAGTGCCCATGCTGGCCTTTGTTCACTGTCGAAACCCCTACAATGGGCATGTGGGCATCAGAACTGGAACAATCAGCAATAGAAGATGGTGGCCTGGTCTGGTGAATTATGTTTTCCTTTGTATCATATAGACAGCCGGGTGCATGTGCGTTGCTTACCTGGGGAGGAGAAGGCAGCCCGGCTGAGGCAGTGGGATGCTCTGGGCAAAGTTCTGCTGGGACACCTTGGGTCCTGGCATTTATGTGGATGTTACTTTGACATGTACCAGCTGAATTGTTGCATACCTTGTACACCCCTTCGTGGAAATAGTATACTCTAATGGCAGTGGCTTCTTTCGGCAGATTAATTTGCCCTTCCACACTGCAAAAACTGTTCAGGAACGGTTTGAGGAACATGACAAAGTGTGAAGATATTGAAAGTGTGGGATGTGCTGGACAAACTATTCTGATCTATGGAGGCCCCACCTCACAGCTTACAGGACTTTAATGGTGTACTGCTAATGTCTTGGTGCCATATACTACAGCACACCTTCAGAGGTCTTGTGGAGTTCATGCCTCGATGGGTTG
>JBBPCZ010000019.1:5208929-5224185 GCA_037974445.1 Brycinus macrolepidotus | reverse complement strand
AATGTTATGGCCGATCAGTGTATTTTGGCAGTGTACTGTATTTTGTGCTTTGTGAGAACAGAGGGGATGCTTGAGTTCTGTGAAAGAGCTGCTGGCATGATGCTGTCTATTCCGGTCATGACTGTCACTAGAGGATTACTTGTATGCGGTCTGACAGGATATTGCCTTTCAGGCACATCACACTTGGCTATGAAAGGTCTTGTGGGGGCTGCAGTTGCTAAGTATTCTCAGGTAAAACCCTGGTGAGACTTGTTACATCACAATATTATCTTTTAGGAAATTATAGATTATGTAACAATGTCATTGTAAATTATGACTGACTAGTGCTATGTTGTATATTATATATTGCATGTGCAAAATATTCAGTACAAACAAAGAAAATGATATTCCCATTTGGAGGAATCCAAAATTATTAAGATCTATCCACTGATGTCTAGATCTAATCATATAGTGTCCAAATGTGAAACTAACATTTGGCTGCTGAATTACTTATGAAATGTCATATTTTACAAAAAGCATAGTTTCTCACATATCCTTGAATAATTGTGACAGTTGGTTGACAATTGACATGCCATGTTTTTCTATTATCTGTGTTAGGTAATGTGTTGTGCCCGTTTTATTGTTGACAACAGCGCTGACAGTTGATACAGGTACTGTGTATCAAGTGTAGCTAATATATCACCTACACTTGTAGGCAATCATAGAACAAGCCTTGAAGCTTTTCAGCTGACACTGACCACCTAGCAGAACGCAAGTTTGACACACACTGCAAAACATGAACCTTACGTCAACTCTGTGTTTTTCAGCCCTTTTCTCGTATTTGTGATTTCCTCCCCGTTCTTCATCCAGAAGCTCTCCTGGTGGGTATTATGAGAGTTGGTGAGGTTACATTGTAGGGTGATTGGGGGGTTGTCTTCCTGTGGCTTTTTAGGTGGCAAAATCTCCTGATCAGAGGCATTGATCTTTGGCTCTGAAACAAAATCACATCCGCAGGTAATTACGAAAGATTAATAAACTTCATGGACATTCAAACTCTCCTTTATAGAAGCTGGCTGTGATTTTTTTTTTGGTGGGAGGTAGGAATGGATACAGACAAAAATGGGCAACAGAGGCACAGATAAATGACAAATACATGTCTGCACATAACTGTCAGTTTCAAAGAAGTACTGTCAATGGATTTTTTTAATATTGCATCCAATATTTCAAAGTATTTTTTTTTCAATATTTCAACTGATTCCGTAAATGTAGGGAACGCTTACTTTTTGGATTTGAAAAAAAAAATAGCCAATGAAATCTACTTTAAGCTCAGCCACATGAAATATCAAAATTAGAAGGTAAGAGGTGGACAATACGACAAAAAAGTAATGCTCAGGACATCTTCATCATTATATGTATTACAATATAAAAAATTCCTGAGGTTTGATAAGTTAGCACAGCCAAAAAAGAATCAATAATGCCACCTTGAAAAATGCTATTAAAAAACTGAGTGTATTGATTTTTATTCAGCGTTTCACATACTCCTCAGCACTAAATCCAGTTAACTAGGCCAAATTATGCTCTCCTCTTAAAAAAACATACAGTCGGTTCATGTTCTTTTAGTACTGACAGTATACATGCTAGGTTTAGTAAAGCATATTGTGATGCATCATTATCTCATGATAACAATAAACATTGTCATATTGCCCACCCCTAGTTACACCTTGAAGTTTGATAGATTTTCTGGGCAGGTTATCCTGACTAAATAACACAAATTTGAATCATTGAGACATGCTTTTACAGATTTCCCATTACAGAGATTCTGTAATAAAACATTTTGACTCCACCCAGGGTGCTCCATAGCCTACTATCTTCACCCCGGGCTCCTCCTCTCATTATTGTTGGCACCTGCACTTTATTCTTCAGTCTACCTTGTTCGGAAGTCTTATATCTCAAGACGTCTTACATATATAAGACATAGAATCCACTAATTTCCTAGTCTCTTTGCCCTTGTTGAATTGTATAACAGTTTTCTAGTGTGTATCCTTGCTTGCCAGTTGTCTGGTGTTGAAATAGACTACCCAGCCTGCCTATGTTCTGACCCCTGCTAAGCCTCATGACTATGATGAGTGGGTTTGCCTTAATAAACATGACCTGCTCACATATCCGCCCGCCTCAAGCGCCCATATGTTGCATCTACTATGTCATTATCCATGCCCATGCTTACCTTGCTTACAGGCATAACACATCTACTGGAAGAAGAGAAGAATTAGCATGCAAGAACTACCAATAAATTAATATTCTAGTGAGCACAGGGATTATGTATGCTAACTGCCATCTTGATATTTTTGCCCTGCTAAATTATCTGCATCTTTAAATACAGATTGCAAATAAGGCATTTGAATATGCTGATGCCAGCATTCTTGTCAATGTCTTGGGTACTGGAGCTAAACAATGCATTTCTAGTGGAGCTCCTCCCTCGCAGCATCAGGGCAGGCCTTCCATGGCAACCGGAATACCCAGTTGGAAAGAGGGATGGGGGGGCATAATCTCACTCCTGGCTCGTACAGTAAACCCCTCGATCATTGCTGCTCAGGAGGAAGAGGGAGGGGGCCATGAGTGACTCCAATTAGCATTCCTAGCACCTTCTCCTGCAGTTTGGTATGTCCAATAGCCACAGGGATTTCTCTGTCTCTCTCTCTTTCTCCCTCTCTTTCTCACTGTCTCTCTCTGTCTCTCTCTCTCTCTGTGTCTCTCTCTCTTGTTCTCCCTCTCATGTTCTCCCTCTCTTCCTCCTGGCCAGCAACAAAACACCCTCTGTCACTTCAGTCTGTTTGACTGAGCTCAACTCAGTCATCCAGCCTACATGAGCATAAAAAAGAGGCACATTACTTCATTTGATATTTTGATGGCAATACTGAATGCATTCAGGGTCATGTGATCCAGCAGTCTCTTTGGAAGGTCATGTGTAGGACACCTGCTCAGAGGAAGAGGCACTGGGTAAATCAATGGTTTTGATCCTGTTACTCCTGCTTTCCACTGTGGAAATGATAAGGTGTCCTCCACAAATCACTGTAAATCTCACCTTAACTCAAAACATTTATTAGAGCTCAGTAACCTCAGTGAGTTGGAATTCACATAGAAATGCACTGAAATGACCAGTAGGAGACTGGGGATTAGACATTGGCCTGTCCATGCTCGGCCCACGAATGTTTTCTTTAGTAGTTAGAGCTGCAAGGTTGGACAAGCTTTTCAAAAATCCCATTCACACTAAAGAAATTAGATCAGTTTAGACTCACTGTAGTATTAGTTGAGGTTCCAGCTGAAGTGCTGGACTGTGTTGTGCTAATAGGTCCGAAATGAAAACTTGCAGATTGGACGTTATGGCAAATTTGCCCATTTCACAACAGAAAATCTACACCCAATCTTCCTTAACCATGAGCTTTCACACACAGATAAAACAAATATAATTAACAGTTAATAAGACTTGGGAATTTTGCCTTTGTTTTGGAAAGCTTATCTATAAAGCTACAAAACAATGCATTCGTGGGTATGGATGGGTCAATAGGACAATTACATTTGGGCATTAAACTGCTAGGTCTAGCCTAGACTATACTCACTATGCTCTAAGACAGACTGTAGACACAAGCACAAAGCTAAGACAGAAACCACCACGTATTTTGGGCGCAGTCCCGTCAACAAACTATACATTCTTCTCCCCGTGACGTCAGCATGTATAGCCTGTTATATACATGTGATAGCACATATTACATGTATATACTATGGAAACACTGACTTTCAGTAATGACAGAATATTTAGCATGCTTAAAGGGCTCTGGAGCTGAATTGTTCCATTTTAGTTGCCTAACTTTTTTCATATCCTGTTCTGAATCAAGGCAACAATGTCCTGAGGGTCCACAGGTGAATATGCCATGCAAAGGAAAACATTAGCTACTGTAGGACATACGCTAAAAGTGGAAACGTCTTGTCTGGGTAGAGCAACTTGGTTGCTGCTCGGACCACATTGTTAAAGAAGGTCTCTCAAGAATTCGCAGTAGTAGCTGTCATGAGAGATGAGGAGGGAGGAAGTTGGAATCCTAATTTCATAAGCCCCCAAAAGCACAGTGCAGGGAAGCTGCACTTGACAAGCATTCCACATTTACCATTGCTTCAGTGGTCAGTTTGTTGAGCCGTACACAAATTAATCAGGTCGAGTTGACACCCATTGTGTTTGAAAGCTGGTATGCACACAGCAGAAAAGTATAAGATATAATGTCATTACTGATTTGTGGGTAAAAACACTGCAAAGAAGGCACAAGGTTCCAAAGGGTTCAACATCATTCATGGAAAGCAATAAATACTGGCTGTAAGGCCATTTTTGCTTGTTGCGTATTGCTTGTTGCGTATTGATTCTTTAGAAGGCAACAAAAAAGCAATCTGCTGCCTTTCCTTGTGTCTTCTTATACTGTCCACCCTTGTCCTCACGGCAAAATGCACAAAGAAACACGTTATGACTTCAAAGCGCCAGGAGGCCTACATGTTACAGACAGTGCACATAATGTCAGGCTTTGAAGAAAATAAAACAACCCACACAACGCAGAAAATAAACAAAACATAAGATAAGAAATCCTGGCAGGAAGATCCATATGAAACAAGAGCTAAGCCAATTGTTTAAAATAATAATAATAATAAAAAAAACAAAGATGTTCAAAGACACAAGACAGCAAGACAAGCGACACAGGAACTGCCGGAATGGACTGCATGTGAGGTGAGGGAGGGTGGTGTGAGGGAGGGAGAGAGAGGCAGACAGAGACTAGGGTATTTGTCTGGGTTTGTGGTCATCCACAACAAGAGGCTCAAGGGGTTCAGGAGAGGCGGGGGGGGGGTGAATGTCTATTGAATTCACTGACTCCTCAAAAAGAAGGGAAGACGAACATTGAATAGACCAAGGGCACCTTAAACTTGAATCAGAAAGCTTTCCTATGTTAGGAATTTATTAAAATATATATGTGTGTATATATATTTTTTGGAATTGGGAATGAACAAAAACTCAAAAGATAATACAGATAACAAGAGGTACTCTACTTTCTTACATTTCAATACATGGGAGTGCTACGGAGCTAGGTGGTGGGATAAGGGGGAGACTCATAGTTCAGCTATTTACTACAGTATACATAGACCACTCACTCTGCAACACGGAAATGGTGGCCTGAGCTCGGATCCAGGTGATGGCGGGGTTTTGGCGCAGGTCGTTGCGGCGCGGGTCGTTACTGGCCCGGCACTCGTAGGTCCCAGAATCCTCTAGTGTAAGGCGGGTGATGCCCAGCACGCTGACGCCATTGGTGCCGTAGGCTGTGTTGATCGACACCCGCCGCTTGCGGGCACCGTCCCACAGCTGCTTGAAGGAGTCGGCCCGGTTAATCTCAGCGTACCACCACTGGATCTCCGGCGTGGGGTTACCAACCACATCGCAGTACAGCTCAAAGGTGTCTCCCGTGAGCTTTGTCTCAGACATTGGCGACTTCACAAACCCAGCTGGAGAGGAAGAGGGTTTCAGAGTGATGGGGGGAATGGAAAGGAAGATGAGCAAAAGAGGGAGGGGGGGAGAGGAAGAAGATGGGGAGGGGTAGAAAAATAAAAAATGGATATGGTGAAAAATGAAAGAAGAATGATCAAATGCAAATCAAGAAGCAGCAAGCCACAAATTAGAAATGGGTAAAGAAATAGTTTGAGAAAAAAAACAGGATAAAAGAGCAAGAGGGTGAATGTATTAGTGAGAAACAGGTTAATGGACCCTGGAAAGCTGTTAGAATTAGTCTTTTCACGTTCAGGCCTTCAACAGAGGTCAGTGGCACTTCATAAGCATCACCAGCATCAGCATAAAAATAAAACAGAAAAGAGGTTTTTAGGACTCAGAGTAAAATAATATTTAAAAAAACTAAAACAAAGTGTCAGAATGGCAAAATATATCCAGTTAAGTGTCAGGGAATAAATACAGTCATCATGTGAAATGGAGCATTGAGTTGTATACCCACCCGTCAATCATTCACTCCTTCCCATTTAAGATACATTAAAAATGAGCATATATATATATATATATATATATAGAGAGAGAGAGAGAGAGAGAGAGAGAGAGAAAGAGATAGATAGATAGTAAATGTGTGATGATTTATATAGAGTGTTGTAATAAAAATTAAAAATACAACCGTTCGAAACAATGCAATGAAATTTGAAATTGTAACAGAAAAAAGCTGTCGCAGATGCCCATTATTCCAAGGATCCTGCATATGCAGTTATAGTAAATATTCAGAGTATTTTTTGCTCAAATTTGAATTTTTTTGTGCCCTATTGAGTTTTCCATTTTGATGGTAAAGGGGGTGGGGTAATGCTGTATAGTAGTGGTCACCAACCCTTTACCTTCCTGTGGAGTCTAGTTTCAGCCACAATCTGCCACACATGCTCCAGCTAATGAACGTCTTCAGGCGTCCTTGATTGGCTGGATCAGATGCATTAGTGTTAAGTGCGAAAGGAGGGCAGAATGTTAAATGTAAGCTGGTTTTCAGCACTTCTGGAAAGTAGAACTTCAGGAGCAGGGCTGGTAAACGGTTTTAGGCTTACAGTGGGTTTTCTCAGTTGCAGTGTTGTATCAGATCATTATTTTTGCAGAAGAACGTAACCTTATTGACTGCTTTGCAATCGTTTTTTTTTTCTGAACAAAAACAAACTATATAGTCAAATGGCATTGACAGACAGATAGATAGATAGATGGACAGATAGATAGGCAGATAGAGAGATACATAGATAGATAGACAGATGCACAGACAGACAGATAGATAGATAGATAGATAGATAGACAGACAGGCAGATAGATAGATAGACAGATAGATGGGTAGATAGATGGACAGACAGACAGACAGATATATATATATATATATATATAGATAGATAGATAGACAGACAGACAGATATATATATATATATATATAGATAGATAGATAGATATATAGATAGACAGACAGACAGACAGATATAAGGATGGACAAATAGATAGACGATAGATAGAAAGACAGACAGTGAGATCAACCCATAAAGCCAGCAGAGGGAAACTCAGTAGATAAAAGGGAAGAGATGTGTGTTGTTTTAGACTGAATGGCGCATAAGTTAGAATAGCTTCAGAATTAAAGAAGATTTTTGCTTTCAGATTTTCTTGACATCGTTGACAGGAAGAACTGTTATCAGTGTTGTCACTATGTTGTCAGCTAGTACAGGGTTAACCAGGCTGCTGCACTGTTGTAATAAATAGTTTGATTATTCAGTGAAATTTAATATTACTAACTTCTGGGATCTCTCTCTCTCTTTGTTTCTCTCTCTGTCTCTCTGT
Organism: Brycinus macrolepidotus; assembly: GCA_037974445.1. NCBI lineage: Eukaryota > Metazoa > Chordata > Actinopteri > Characiformes > Alestidae > Brycinus > Brycinus macrolepidotus. The sequence goes on along the minus strand of JBBPCZ010000019.1, from coordinate 5,216,828 downwards.
TACATCCTTTTGTCTGTTATGGTGTGGTTTTCACCAGCTGTATTGGAGTACAGCAAGAACATGCTAATTAAAAGTGTAACAAGAAGAGATAATAAACCATATAAAAAGACATATTTTCACTCATAATGGACTTAAACATAAAAAAACTGGGTATTATATGCCATCTGTTCTCTATTACAGACCCTTAGATTCCCAAGACCAAGACTCTAAACCACAATGACAAAACCAAATGTTCAGACAAATGATACTTTCTGATATTAGCGTATCAACATGGTTGCGCGTGAAACTGTGCAAAGCTGGCCTGATGTGTGTATATACAGGAAAGAGGCATTTCTTCTTGCAGAATGCTGAAACACAGCTGTGTTTCCTAGTTTGTGAAAGAAAAGATAAATAAATAATAAACTGTCTCTGGGAAAATGAAAATGATCGCTGTACACAAAAACTGTGGCTATTCACATTCTTGGCAATGACAGGTGAAAAAAAAAAACTTATTTTCCCATTGTTGTGTTAATTATCTTAAACATATGGTGCAACGGTGGTCAGATGCTGTAAAGACAACACAGTTGATTTTTTTTTTGGTTTCAGTGATGGAGAAACACTAACTGTTTTGAAAACGAGGTCAGCCTTTCCTTCCAACAGAATCGCCCGCAAAAAGGTCACTGTATCATCTCTAAGTAGTCCCTGCTCAGTATGATATGCCTCATTGCCTGAATCACATTTGGCATCAGATCAGTGGGTGGAACGTGATTGAAAACCCAATATGGTCCCCTTTTTCAATGGCAGGAGAAAACAGAAAAATACGTTAGCGGCGTCAGTGGGAAGAGGAGCTAGAGATGGCTTTCTTGGCATGATGTTTCGTTTACCCAAAGCACATTGGGAGTGAATATGACCAATTTGGTGAATTTAGTGAAGAAACTGTTTCTACAGGACCAGCCCCCAAAATGCAAATACCACGCATCTCAACTGCGCTTAATCTGACTATTCAGGATGCTTTTTTTATGCACAATCAAAAGAATGAGTGTCAAATCTTGCAGTTGAACGCAGTTGCAGCCAGATTAAAGTAACAATAGCATTTTATTCCCTCAGATGAATTTCAGCACATTTTAGCTTAGAAAACATCCTGCTGTTCAGTTCTTCTCAGAAACAGGAAAATTGGATGGCTAAGCTTATCGCTTTGTGCTCTAGCTGAGTATTATATTTGCATTTGAAATATAATTAGGCTGTAGGCGGTTTTATGACAACAGTAAAAGAACTTTATAGCCGGCGTCGTGCATTATTGGACAGTTTACAGTAAACACTTCTAATCCAATTAGTCGGAAAAAGATTTAGAATAATGTAAGAATAAATAGCCAAGACTCAAAGTGGTGTTAGTCATTAGCGTCATCTTTGTTGGAAAGCTGTTAATCTTGGAATAAAACAATTAATGTCGGAGGGACAGTACAAACTGCACTAACTGCATGCACACTGTCTGTTTGTATTACATTATGTATTGATGATAAAGTAGAGCAATAGAGGGGCATTCTGTTGCCATCAGAATATTTTATTTTGGGATATGATTTGTATCGTAGATTCACTGTAACTCTCAGTCTCAGCTTTGTCCATTTGTACTCCATATTCATTTTGCAAATGGGGTACACTGCCTGTCCATTGTGTCCCTGCCAGCTACTCTTGGAAGAGAACAGCATGAGACATGGAATACATGTCATGTATCGTGACAGTATCTAAAAATAAAATGTATTTCGTGTGTCAGCTATGCCTTTTCCTGAATTCTGAACATAAATAGAGAATGACTCATAATTATTTGTAATTCAAAGTTAACTATGAATTTTGTAAGAAGTGACTGTTCGCCACAACAAGAATACATATGCTGTAATTCCGTGACAACATTCAAAGGTCTACATGAGAAGGTGAATCTCATCCGAATCCACCATGTCAGTCTTTTTTACTGACTGCATAGGAACACCCCAGTGACTCCATAGGACTCCATAGGAATTACCCCAGGTTATATCAACCTCATGTTAATCAACATGTTGGTAAAAAAGAGTTTGATTTTATGCAGTGATGTTGGTTATAAATTCCCAAGCTAATGACAATTCTAAAGGCACTGTATATACTCCAAACTGGTGGATGGTTAAAGTAAATGAAACAGTGGCTAAATGAAACATTTTGACATATTTTCCAATCTTTTTCTGGAGTGAAGGCAGTGAGTGGGTAAATCAATTGGTCACGCCCATCTCTGTCATTTGTAATGAGATTTCTTCTCCTGTGCGAAATGGCCCATAAGTAATACAGATGTCCTGTGGCAACATCACATTACCCCTCCTCCCCATGGAAATCTAAGCCCACCCAGGGCAAAGCATAATTATCTATAATTCAAAAGTAAAAGAAATCTGTCATTTTGTCAAACAATACATGTAGCACCTGGAAAAACAAGAATATGGAAGCTGGCATGTATTGTACTGACTTGCAGCTGAAAAGAGCGTTGTCATACACACTGCAAGTGTCATTTGTAGTATTCAGATATCAAGTACTCGACCACTCCTCTTTGAGCACTATTTCTGAAACAGAGCTCTAAACAAAAGCAGCATCTCAATCTGTGTGGACAGCTGTAAGACTACATTTTCACTGAATTCCCTGCCTGAAGCTCCTAATATGAACCATAATTATACTCTCCAACTACGGAGACATCTGTGTGGAGCTGCTCTCAGCCTGGTGAACAGACCAAATCTATCACACCATTTCCGCTGAACAAAAAATCCTCCATAAGGATCTACTGAGACAGAAAATAACTGGAAGAGGCTTAGATGTTTTGGTACAGTGATGGGTTATAGAGAAAAAAACAGCGAAGGGAATAACCTTGCCATGTTGTCAGCGAAAGCAGCAGTTAAGCTCTGGGCTAGGTAACCTCAAATGGTATTACACGCAGCGCCGAGGACGTAAAATTCAGTCACGCTTCACATTCTGCAATGATATACAGCCGCCTACTGAATAAGCAGAAAATCTCCAGGATAAGGACTAGACTGTTAACACAGAAGAGACAGTAATGACCCCTGATCATTAGGACTTGCACTATTATTCAATTACAAAGACACAATTAAAACTGGTCTTCTCAAAGAATCAGAAATCCGATGACAGTTTGCATAATGATAAAATATATCAATATTTTGTAGCATTTGAAAATACCAGGTGCTCTAGACTATGTAAACATATTCAGAATGGATAGACCAATAGATATGGGCCAAAATTACTTGGAATAAAATCTTTTAAAACCTTTGTCCTCAGTCAATTCAGAGATGTTTTTTAAGAACCATTTTGAAAATATTTTGAAATCTTTGAAAGCCAATGTACAGTGCTGTGCAAAAACCAGAGACCACCCTTTTCAGCCCCTATTTCCATAAGCAGACATTTGGTACAAGTTATTCAGTGTCAAAAAAGCAGGGAACATATGCTTAACAGAAAATTAAAGTAGTCCAACATTAAGTGTAAGTTGTCAACTCTAAATATCAAATCAGTGTTTAATTTGTTAACTCTTTACTGTTATGCCCCCTACTGCCCCTTTAACACTTAGACCTTGCTTCTTAAACCCAACCAGAGACAGCTGTGTCCTTCCAACATAAGTTGTTCCCAAAGCTCATACTGACAGTAAGTCTAGTCAACTTCAGACACACATTCACATGGGGCACTACCCAAACACACCTCAGCTGCCTCACATTTCTGTCTCATGTACATCTAAAATGGTTGAGGAGATTAGAAGATAATCCACTTGCATAAGGAAGAGGAAAATCAAACGAAAAAATGACTTTTTAAAACTAGTTCAAAAGTGATTAAAAGATAAAGAGAGAAAATAGGACACCTAACAACCATGCCAGACCACCAAAGCTGTCCCCATCAGATAAACAGCAAATTTCATCTTTGAGAGAAAGGAGAAAATCAGCCTCCACTCTTGCTTCAAATCTGTTTCTGTCCATCCTTCCACTGTGAGAAGACGACTCAGCGCTGTGGGTCTGAACGGACGTGTAGGTGTTCAAGAATTTGTTACTCAGAAAAGCAAGTCAAAAAGAAAATTTGCAGAAAATTAAAGAAAATACACCCAAACTGGTCATCTGAGAGGTGGAGGAGGGTTTCATGGACTGATAAATTTGTAATTGGGATTACTTTGATCGTGAAAAGCAGAAAATGAACCTGACTTCTAAGTCTGAACCTTGGAGGTGTTTTACAAGAAGCATGGAAAAATATCCCAGCAAAAATATTTTCTGCAAAAAACACGTGTCTCCCAGAAAGAATGGAAGAATGGAAAAGATGCTGCAATAAAGACAACGGGTGGTCACACTAAATACTGAAAAAAAAAGCATTATAATAATATTTAGTTGTTGAGGCTTCTGTGTAATAAGTATATGCATGCATTTACTTTTAAGTACATGTTGTCTGCTTTTATTTTCGGCTGAAAATTGAATAACTGGTACTTAATGTCTGTTTTGACTGGAAATTAAAATAAATGAAAGGGTGCTCTCTGATGTTTTCAGTATGTTATTGTTTATTTTTGGCGATTTTTAAGAAAATTACTTAAATAATAGGTACTCAATTACTAATAACAGCCCTAGTGATCACACATGACAGGTCACAGCGCTTTAGTACAGCTTATAACTGGAAGCTAAAAGTAAGGTTCTCCGCTGGGATCATTCTGTACATGAATGTTGTGAATACACCACAGGCCTTCAAATCAGACCAGAGCTGCTATGAGCAGCACTTGCGTGTCTCTACTCCCAGGTGGGAATAGGAGCTCTCCTGAGGACAGCAGATTGCTGCACAGGTCCTTGTGCTGCCTGCCTGGCACAGAGAAGGATTACTGGGACCAGAAATCCTGTCTTATAATGCAGGAAACAGCTCAACCGACCCCACTGGCCTCCTCATTTTTAGAATGCAGTTAAAAATAGGTTTGTTTGCGCTTTTCTGTTCGTTGGGAATAATGTTGGTTTTACTCTCATGGGTCACTATTTGTAGAAAAATAAGCTTTTATGAACAATACTGTGGAATACCATATTGATCCACTGTAATGATTTCCATCTAGTTTTGAACATTTTTTAAAAAGTGTATCAAAATTTAAAACTGCATCTCCATCATGACCCTCGGTCTCTTCTTAGAGTCTCTCATTTCCTGTCTTTGATCAAATCATAGACACCTCGTGCATCCTATCAGATTAGAAAAGGCTGGGAAGTGGAGGGGCTTATGCACCCACACTCGGACGACTGGTGTTTTTTCCTGAAGTTGAAGTTTTGATTTTTGGAGTCTGCTAAACTGAGCCAATCGCCTCCGTATAGTATGTAATTAGAGTCTCTATAGAATCAAGACATTTTAGCACACGGAGAATCAAAAATCAGCTCAAACCTTGACCTCAGAATTGAAAATCAAACTTGAAAATATATGCTTCCTTACACGCTTACAACCAACCAATCTATATGGGTGTCATCTCTCACTAGTAACTGAAGAAAATGTAAGGTCTATTAAAATTTTTAAAAAAGTTTTCTGCCTTTTTAGAGCTGCAGCAATAGTCACCGCAAAGTATCAATTCCTCAGAATAGTTCTGCAGGCAGGAACTGAGACCAAAACCTCAGAACGGAAATTACACTTTCAGTCTGGCAGCAAAAAAATCAAAAACCTTAAAGCACAAAAGATCAAGAACTATAACGGCGTAGACTGCTTATTCCTAAGCAAATTAACATAGCAGCTGATCTTGGGTTAGTCTGCTGTAGGTTGTATAGCAGGGGTAGTTAAATAGATTTGGTATCTCACAGAACAAATGCTGAAGGACATTTTACTGAAGGAGTCACAGTAAACTGTAAACCACCTCATTTTTAGAATGCAGTTAAGTTGGCAGATAAAAATAGGTTTGTTTGCGCTTTTATGTTCGTTGGGAATAGTGTTGGTTTTACTCTCATGGGTCACTATTTGTAGAAAAATAAGCTTTTATGAACAATACAGTGGAATACTATATTGATCCACTGTAATGATTTCCATCTAGTATTGAACATTTTTTAAAAAGTGTATCAAAATTCAAAACTGCATCTCCATCATGACCCTCGGTCTCTTCTTAGAGTCTCTCATTTCCTGTCTTTGATCAAATCATAGACACCTCGTGCATCCTATCAGATTAGAAAAGGCTGGGAAGTGGAGGGGCTTATGCACCCACACTCGGACGACTGGTGTTTTTTCCTGAAGTTGAAGTTTTGATTTTTGGAGTCTGCTAAACTGAGCCAATCGCCTCCGTATAGTATGTAATTAGAGTCTCTATAGAATCAAGACATTTTAGCACACGGAGAATCAAAAATCAGCTCAAACCTTGACCTCAGAATTGAAAATCAAACTTGAAAATATATGCTTCCTTACACGCTTACAACCAACCAATCTATATGGGTGTCATCTCTCACTAGTAACTGAAGAAAATGTAAGGTCTATTAAAATTTTTAAAAAAGTTTTCTGCCTTTTTAGAGCTGCAGCAATAGTCACCGCAAAGTATCAATTCCTCAGAATAGTTCTGCAGGCAGGAACTGAGACCAAAACCTCAGAACGGAAATTACACTTTCAGTCTGGCAGCAAAAAAATCAAAAACCTTAAAGCACAAAAGATCAAGAACTATAACGGCGTAGACTGCTTATTCCTAAGCAAATTAACATAGCAGCTGATCTTGGGTTAGTCTGCTGTAGGTTGTATAGCAGGGGTAGTTAAATAGATTTGGTATCTCACAGAACAAATGCTGAAGGACATTTTACTGAAGGAGTCACAGTAAACTGTAAACCACAACATAAAAAGTGCAGAATGTGTAATTTGAATGTCTTGATTACACAGTCTGTGCTAACATTGTATTCTGCTGTATTCTGCGCTATTCTGCTGTTGTTCTTTCCAACCTTTATTATCTGCACTGAAACCGTATGAGTGGATATGGATGTGTCTATTTGATAATCCCCGCTGTATAGGTTACAGAGTTGATAATATGGTGCTGTATGAGTAAAACTATTCTCAGTTGGTTTGAATGCTTCACTATTTTCTGTCCTATACAATGGCTTCTATTTCTCTCACTCCTCTCACTGCTTTCTTGACCAATACTAAAAGAAGATTTGGCACACAGAACTTTACAAGGGGATTTATGGCTGTCCTGAAGCACAACAGCAGTGTAAAGAGAGTCAGATCTTAATGACCTCTTCAACAATAAAATGCTCTTAACCTTTGTTAAACACTCCCTTCATTAAAACCCCTTCAGTGAGGTGTCCACTGCAAGCATCCACCAGTTCCTCCTGCTGACCACAACTGTCAACATACACTTTCTTTATGCAAATTAAATAAGTGTTTAGTTTACTGAGGCTTCCTTGAAACTGATTACTGATGGTCTCTGACAGAATCAGTGTGACTCTTATACCAAAGATCATTAAAGGTGGCTTCCAACTGTTCCACTTAGAGGTGGCCTTCAACTGTTCTACTTATGTCAGTGGGAAGTGAGCTGCTTTTACCTGTGGGATGTTATAACAAAGTACAAATCACATTCTGAGAGAAGCTGTTTATTATTATTATTATTATTGTTGTTGTTGTTGTTGTTGATGATGCTATGACTGTTATTATTATTATTATTGTTGTTGTTGTTGATGATGTTGTTATTACTGTTGGTGTTATTATTGTTATTATTATTATAATTGTTGTTTTGTTGGTGTTGTTGTTAGTACTGTTGGCATTATTATTATTATTAGTAGTAGTAGTAGTAGTAGTAGTATTATCATTATTATTATTGTTGTTGTTGTTGTTGATTATGTTATTACTGTTATTATTATTATTATTGTTGTTGATGATGTTGTTATTACTGTTGGTGTTATTATTGTTATTATTATTATAATTGTTGTTTTGTTGGTGTTG